>JAPYZP010000590.1:0-33011 GCA_030522985.1 Torymus sinensis | reverse complement strand
AAATCGCTTTTCATAGCAGTTTACTAATATAATTTTCTGCATGATAACCGAAAAATCACAGTCCAAATGTTCGTTTTGAGGTTAGAATGCAGAAAAATGAGTTTTCTATGTCGCACGTTTTAAGGAGTAAAACTGGATCAATCGCTTTGAAATTTTTTGTAGGGGTGCACTTAGACCACCTTTGGTCTGTTTCTTTGGGCAAAAGGATAAGTTCATAGGTTTCCGAGATATTTGAGGTGAACATTTTTTTCAATCTTTTCTTCAAATCGTAATTTCTCGAGAACGGCTCAATGAATCAGCTCCAAATTTATAGACAGTTTTCTATGTGTTATAGACAATATATGTGTGAATTTTCATGAAAATACGTTAATATAATTTTCGCATTTTTCAAAGTCATTTTCTTTGTCGCATAACTAAAAAAAAAAAATTGTTTTAATGTGGAAATTTTGTGGAGACGTAGAGTTTTTGTATTTATCGTTCAAGTTCTTTAGCTGTTGTTTCATGACTTTTAGAGATATTTAGGTTAAAATTTTTTTTCAAAATACTAATTTTTTCAAAATTATTAAAAGTATAATTTCAATTTTTATAATATGTACACAATTATTTATAATAAAGATACATACTTATTAGAACATTAAAAAAAAGACAATAAATAAAAATATTTTAAAATTAAAATATATAATATACATATAGGTACGATAAATTAATTTGGAGGAAGCTACGTGCCAATAAATTGTCAGCAGTTTTTTATTTCAACGGGGTCATTACGTTCCTTACATGATTTTAATTGAGATTATCACCGGTGAATACAGCGGTAAAGATGTATTTAAATGTATTAAAGATGTATTTATAAACATTTGGCAAATTTACATACAAATTTTTAAAATGTTCTGGTAACTTTTTTTAGTGAACAATATTTATGACTTGCAAAATTCCAACTTTTGTTAAAAAAATTATTGTCATCGCATAAAATACTTTCGTACTTTAGAAAAATATTATTTCAATTATTAACTCTTATAACTACTATTATAGGAATTTTAATTTATGAGCTCGATTTAATGTTGAAGAACAGCTTTTAAGTTAATCTGCCAAAAGAATTTGATTTCTACTTCTGAAACTAGCAACATTTTCAGACGATAATATACGAGATAATAATACTCGAAGAAATCGAATGCTAGTTATTCTTAAATTTATTTTTATACAGCTTTATACTACTGTAGCATGTAAATGGTAAACACGCTGCTTCTTTATGTCATTATTTATTTCGTTGATAAAAGTAAAAATGATTAAAGCTTATAACGAGACAACAATGTCATTATCTCATCACTTGGTGTTATATGTATTTCTTCGCAGAACGTGGAAATATTATGATAGAATTTTTTTTTCTTCTCTTAATTATTGCTTGGCAACAATTAGTAGAATCTATTCTTAAATTGATTAAACGCAATCGCTGTTAACATTATAATTATTTTCTTAAAGTAAAGCATTCCATAAAAACAAAAAAAAATTATAAACATGATAATACTATCGTTCCATTTATTTTTGTCAGGCACTACTTCATACGAGTTTGATTGAATATTTCGCACTTTGAGAAAAGTATTTATAAATGTTTTATCTTTCACATGATTCAAGTTAAAATTTAATTTTCCATGAATCATCAAAAAATTTATATTTATTTTATGATTTAAAAATATAAAAAAAAAGTAATGTTCATTATCTAATTTACTTTATAAAAAAAAAAGTTGTTTTTTTTTTTAATACTGAGAGGAAATTCTTTTGTTACATTAGCAATAATAGGGGTATGTTATACAATCATTCAATTTATAGTCACTTAAGAGATGTGTAGATCAATGTACTTTTAACCGCACAACCAAAGACAAAAGCTAAAATAAGATAATCATTATTATATACTTGATTACTTGAGGCACGAAACTATGCGAGTAAATGCGAACACGCAGATTGTGCGTGCGGATAGATTTCAAAGGTCCTTGTCCCAATAAGCCATAACTTGACCGTAACCACTTCTGCCGTCGGGACTTTCGTTTTTATTCCCTGGCTCGGTAGACTATAGCGGAAGTTACTTGGAGGAGAGAAGGAAAACGCGAATGACAGACGCGGAAAAAAGAAGGGAAAGGGAGAGGGAGAGAGAGAGAGAGAGGCATTAAGCGCTCGCGTCTCTCTCTCGATTCGTCTAGCGTGTTTTACACCCGCGCCGCTCGTAAAGATGACAAACAACGGGCGCTCGTGAGCGTGCTGCACACACAAGGACGCATTATGAAGCCGCGTCGACGACGTGCGCACGCACAGCTGCGCGCACGAGTGCTTTAGGTGCGGGCGGTGTATATGCGAGCTAAAAAAAAATTCAGCCTCCGACGGATTTTCAGCGGCGACGATATAATATGCAGAGCTCACTGACCAGGCGCCGTTTCAGATTTTGACTGGTCGTCGCTAATAAGCGAATATCATAAATTCGGTTGTTGTGTACAATGTACATTAGTAGACGTTCGAAATCGAGATTAGATCGATCCTTGATATTGCCCGTACATTCTTTAGATATAAAGTTAGATTAGAATTCAATTTTTATATGAATAACGCAGCATAGCTATTGACAATAACAGTATATATAAAGTGTCCCTAGAAATCGTTTCTGTAAAATATGTAATGATAAATTATGAATTAAATTGCTTCTGTAAAATCTATTAATTATTAATTAAATCTATAATAAAATGAATAGAAGCGTATAATCTTATAGATTACATATAAGTGTCATTTGCAAATTATACGGGAGATAACAATCTTGGATCAGTTATTTTGAAAGCACTTCAAAATGCAGTAACCTGATATAGAGCGATTTAATAAATTTGCATAATTTGATCATGTACTGAACTTAATTCTGTAAAAAGGTATAAATTAAAAAAAAGTTTATATTGCAATTTTTTTAGCACGGTGGGACCGTAAAAATATCTTTTGCTGACATTGATGTCTTGTAACTATAGATACAAAAGAAGAAGAAAAAAATAATAAAAAAAATAGGCTGTTTTGTCGATCCGTATGATTTGTCGAAAAACACAGCGATAAAAAATGAGAGAGGCAAAATGAAAAGTAAAGAAGCTCTGCAGATTCGTTTTAACAGATAATAAAGCTGTCTTATCTCTTCTTCGAATCTCACGTGACAAGGAGAATTTTCGAAAAATTCCAGCTTCGCCCAGCCGCGCAGGAGAGCAATAAAGTGCCACTATGCAGCGAGGTGGTGCAGGCCAGCGGAGAACCGCGAAAGCTCTCTCTCACGTCGGTGAGGACGGGAAAAAAAAGCGCAATCGGCTTACCGAACGATCAGCGGCGGCGATCTCGGTTCCGCTCACGTAACGCGCGCACTGCAGATGCACCGCAGCGAGTCGTTACCTAAGAACGCACCGCCGCGCACCGCCGCACGACACGAGACACTTTGCCGCGCGCGCACGCGCACACGTCGTAAGAGTATACGTATTTTCGACGCGCTGCGTAAATTAGCGCGAAACACGCGAGGGGCGTCCACGCGCGCGAGCGAGCGACGCGTATTATACACCGCACGTGCGCCACGAGTAGTAGCATAGAGTACCTTTGCGACTACTTACACGGATGTAACTCTGCGCGCGCGACGCTTGTTTGGCGTTGTGTGCGCGGCTGGTGAGGAACGATTGTGCGAACAAAAAGTGCAGACTCACGTGGCCAGGAATATCGTGATGGGGAGGATAGAGCGCGCGCGTGTCACTCGTTGACCATGCCGACACTTTTTTTTTCCCCGGTAGTTTTAGACCTTTTTGCAGTTTTAATTAAGCGTCCAGCTGCATTTTCGTACTTGACATATTTAACTTTCAGCGTGAATATTTCCATACTAACTATTATGAAAATACTTGATCTTATATATGCGTAAAGAACGTAACTATATACCGCAAGCGTGATGAATATCTTAGGCATAATATTCTCTTTACACTCTTTTTTTATTTTATTTTTTTCTTCAAATCGACATTTCGTCATCAAAGTATGATTTAAATTGATTCATCAGATTGAAGAAAATTTTTAGCGAATGCCACAATGTAGGAAGAAGTCGGATTTTCCCAACCTATTTTCTAATCTCTCTTATTCTCCAGTGCAAAGGTGAAGAAAAGCTTTCTTGGATGAAAAACAGAATTTTAAAAAATGGCACAGGCCCAGAGTTACTCTTGAAGAATCCATAAAAATTATTCTAGCGGAAGAATGTCTCAGGTTTAGAGTATGGACGACTCTGGGGAAATAATGGAGTAGGGATACTATCTTTAATACGAGTATATATAGATAGTTTTCTAAAGCTCTTGTAAGAAATCATTAGATAGATTAGTAAAAAAAGTTATGTAAATTTGATAAATAAATAATTTGTTTGTGTGATAAATGATGTGATATTTCTGATTAAAATCAGATCATTATTAATAACTAAATACATAAGACTCATAATTAACAATGATGACACTCAACCTCCCAAACCCATAACTGCCACTTTTGATGAATTCTTATGACGTACTTTTTATTAATAATTTTTCCAGGAAAGACACAACAGCCTATAGAACTGCAGCTATAAATAGTTTTATTTTTTGTTATCACGTGGCAGAATAAATAAATTAGCCCTAGTATCTTAATATTACGTCTTTAAGACAACAAAGCTTTATACATATACTCCTGAACGCATCAATGCACAGTTACGCGCGCGGCTGTGTGTGAATCACTCTGTGCCGCGCACGGCGCTCAAAAAAAAGCATTAGCCAATAAAAATAACTTGTTATCGCGGAGCGCAACGGCTGCGCGCGATAGCGTGTGAACGAAAAATTGTATTTGAAAAGTATAATAGTTTGCTATAGCTAATTACTTCCAAGGACCTTTCATCCGACGATACAGCTCGACTGCAGATCGTGTAAGTCTTTCTTCTTCCTTTTCTTGTTTATTTGTCTCTTATATGCGCTAAGATTTTACACGTGCGTGCGCGCATGTCGAACACCGAGTTTACTGATGCGATTGCTTCACGCAGCTGCCAGATAAATAATTTTTAACGTATATCAATTCTTTCATAGACTCTTGTGCAATTTCGCCGCATTAGATTTATCAGAGCAGTTACTAGAGAAACAAATTTCATGTACTTGACTAACGTTGTTAATTTTACGAATAAATAATAATTCCTACATTTTATTATAATGGAAAATTTACGTTCACTAATTCTTTTCTTTGCGACTACTGTGCTCCAAAATACAAAACGTATATGTATATTCCTACCGATCACATATCCTACAAATAACCGCGCAGCTGTTTACTTTTCTCGCGACGATATATTTTTTATGCAAATCCTCTACTACATTATTAAAGTTGCATGCGCCTTGGCAACATCATACGACCACCGCAGTCATTCCTGCGAACTTGGAATAAATAATCGTTGAACATCGGATTTTTTTTGTTCGCGAGCAGTACGTATGTAGAAGTAGCTTTGCTGCAGAGCGCACAGCTCGAGGAACGAAGCCCGCGCTTACGAGCTATATAGGTCCGATGCGTGCGCGTCGTCGTCGTCGGTGTGTCGTCGCGGCGCGCGCGCCTGTGTGCGGACACGCGCGCTCTTCGCTCGTCCGTCGCACACACGCGCGCAGCCACACTGCTTGCGCGCATATGCTTTTGCTCACGCGCGAGCGCGCGGACGTAATAATCGCGATAGAGCGAGAGCTAGCGAGCGCGTGCGCCTCGCAATTGTGTGCGCGAGCGTAAATTACGCGCGTGCGTCTATCTGCGCGAATCACAGTGTGCAAGCCGGCTATAGAGCGCGCGAGAGAGCTGGTGTGTGCCAGGCGCAATTCGCGTTACCTAAGAATCTCGCCTGTCTGTGTCTATCCACACGTATATGCACACACACACACACCTACACTATATATACCCCGACTGCGGCTATATCGGCTCGGGCGCTTCTTCTTCTTCGCCGTCGTCGTCCTCTTCTGTGTGCACGTGAAAATTTGCCCGTGCGTGTGCGCACTCACACACAGAGAGCAGGCGCACGAGCTGTATTTAAGTTTTATCTTTCGCAGCTCGACTATATACTCCGACGTGTGTAACGTATACAGGTGTCCGTGTGCGTGCGCGCGGCGGCGGAGGCATGCACGCGGGCTGTGGGTGTGCGTGCGTGGGTGTGTAATTATATGGCTACCTGCGCGGGCACGTCTCTCTCTCTCTCTATGTGTGCTCGTGTGTGCGTTAACTCATTAGGCTACGTCGGCCGTGTGCGGATCGAACTTGGCGTGCACGCGCACATTTTTGCAGCGCCGCAAAGTATGTATACCCCCACACACACGTTTATATATTAAAGCATATATTTAACTAGCCGTCTTATAGTTGTATACACATCCGCAATGCGTCCCCTTCTGCTTCGCTATAAATAACCAATATGTCAAATTTTGCGAACGACCGAGCGTCTGTGCTCCCGCATATATAGCTCTTATTTATATACATACACTTGTGCATCGCAGTGCAGCTCGCTACAGATTCTGCATTAGCGCTCGCCGCCGAGCGACATTGTAAAACAGCGTGCGCGCGAACGCAGGATTTATGCGCACTTTGCACGGATTTGCGAGGCCACGCGTGTGTGTATACCTGCTGGTACGCTCGCTAGTTGCGCGAATATTTGTATACTATATATGTGAGAGGAGAGGTAGCATAGAGCTAGTGGTAGTTGGCCGGAGTTTGCCGATGCTTTTGTGCTCTTTCGCGCCGGTGAGAGCTGCGCGCGGCTGAGCGCAGAGTCACGCCGTTGCGAGCGCGCCGTTTATAACGAGAACCTTATCGACTTCTTTGTAGATTGCCAAAGGAGGAATCGTTTTCCGAAGTCGTTTTTTCCACTCTCCTTTCAGCCCTCTATCTCTCTTTTTCTTTGCGCCGCGCATAGTGCGCAATCGCTCGGGGGAATCTATCGCCGGCGCTGCGTGTGTGTATTGCCGCGGTGTGTGAAAAAAGCCAGGGGAGCTTTTGAGCGTAGCGCGCGCGTGCGTTGGCGAAAAAGAGGCGAAACAAGAGCGCGCGGTTGCCGATGTGCCACGGGCCCACGGCAACGAGCCACCGGCGCAACGATCATATCGTTTGAATCGTAAACGCGATTTATGCCATTTGAGATATCCATTATTGCTTTATCGGCCGGCGAGAGTGAGGGAAAGAGCGAGAGAGCGAGAGAAAGAGCGCGCACGCGCCTGCGCTGACTTTGAAAAACGCCGTATCGTTTATTATGCAACTTGCTGATTAGATTAAATTTTTGAGAGAGACAGAGCGATGTTTCCGAGCCTTTTTCGGCCATCTATTAAAAGAATCTCAACAGATACATTCTTTGCTACTATCGTCTTATCGACAAATATTGACAGCCATTGTCAATTTATAAATAGGAATATAATATAGGCGTGTTCATATTGTCCCCTCGCGAAATCTCTTAATTTATTCAGATTTTCTAGGCATGCGCAAAAGCGAGTGTCAGCACGTGCCGATCGTAATCTACCGCTACACGAATACATACGCATGATGAATGTGAAAAAAAAGATCTAACAGATAAAAATCCAGTAAAGTACGTCGAAAGATAAAGGGATAGTCGAAATCATCCGTTTGTGTATTCGTGTACAAAAGTAGTTACAGTCAGGATGAACAAGACCTAAGACCAGCTTCTGGGCTCAGGCGATAATTTAAATTTATAATCGCAAATTTTGTCTATAACATCCCACCTTCGAGGAGAAAAAAGTGCGGCTAAAAATAGTCGTATACTTATTTACCTTGAGAATCGATAGAATAAAGCGAAACCCCACCATAATTCATGAACTAACCAAAGCCATGCGTGTATCTACATAAGTGTGGAAAAACACACTGCGTGGTATATAGATCGACACGCAGAAATGACGCGAGTTACGCTCTTATGCGCAAAGTGCAAAAATAATTCTCCGCAAGAAGTCCCTCCCGAGCTCGCACACACTTTCACACACACACACACACGTTTGGAATCACGGAATCAACCTCCTCCGCTCCGAGTGCACCCCCCGCGTCGTTCGCACTTTTTTCCGGTCCACCGGGTGCCTTTCTCTCTCTCTCTCCCTCTCTCTCACTCTCTCATTCTCACGCTTCGCACGTCTGTGCGTCCATCTCCCCTCCTGCCTTTCGCTGAACTCCTTTCCCCCTCCCTCCCCCTCTCGACCGCCCCTCCTGACCGCCTCGCGCGCTGTGTGTGTGCACTATACGCGGATGATGCACGAGGGAAGGAGAGAGAGAGAGAGGGGAAGGGGAGGGAGAAGGAACTCCATCGTCTCGTCGGGGGGAGGGAGAGAGAGAGAGAGGGAGAGAGAGAGAGAGAGAGAGAGAGAGAGAGAGAGAGAGAGAGAGAGAGAGAGAGCAAGAGCGCATGGTCTATCCCTCCCCCACCACTTCGACCTTTCCGAGTTTGCCGCCGCCGCTGCCGCCGCCACCGCTCCTTCCAGCTCTGTCGCTTCGTTGGGGTTCCTTCTTTCTCCCTCCCGCGAGGTATTCCGATACAAAGGGGTGCAATTGGGTTTTGATTTAGGGAACACTGTCTGTTACTACTTACAAGCTACGTATGACAGATCTAAGTGTTATTATGCTATATTGGGTGTTATGTGCTCTTACCATATTTGCTTTTTAAGGTCAACTGCTTTATCTTGTATTACGTTTAAATTAATATAGCTCCATACTTTAGGAGTAGAGATTACTGATTAGAAAACGTGCTTTGATGAATAAATATCCAAGTAGTAACAGACCATCTGCATTTCGTGAATAGGTTAAGAATTTTCAAGCAAAGCTCAGTTATATTAAAATTAATCCAAATGATACTTTGACAAAAATACTGTCAGTAGTTAAATTTAAAAATGCCTTACAATTTTTCATTATCAAAGTATATTCACACGACGTCTGAAAAATATTGTCATATAATTGAAAATAAATGAACAACAATATCCTATACGCAATATATTGTTATGAAACATCATCGCCCAGTTACTATTGACATTTATGATGAAACGAAATATCAGCCTTAAAGAGGACACTACGGCACCCCCGTAAATATTTGGAAAACAGCTCGTATGCCTTTATCCATGTCTCGTTCTCTTTATCTTTCGCTCGCACGCACTCTCTCGGCCTGCTGGTATTCGCCCTCTTTCTACTTATTTCCCTGCGACACCCCCCTTCCGCCCCCCGTTGACGCACACGTTCTGCTTCTCCTACCTCCGTCTCTCGGTCTATAGGCGCTTGCGTACTCGGCGCGTCGACTGCAGCGGCGCGTGTGCGTGTGCATCCCTCGGCTCGCTGCTTTCTATAGTGTGTATACATACATACGCTTTCGCGAGTGCCGCGTGTAGCTCGCGCACTTCTTTTCGCACCTGCATGCCGTCAAGATTCACGAGTCTCCGTTGTATTTTCAAACATTTCTCGTATACGCGTTCTTGTTGGATGAAAAAAAGAAGTTTTCGTGTAGTACGAATTGTCATGGTAGCGCACATTCCTAAAAATCCTTTTTATTAGTCTGATTCCGCTAAATGTACGCAGCACACCCATTGGTTGCTATTGAACATTATTTTTAACCGCACCAATGAGCATCAGTTTTTACGTAATAACATTTGCACGAAAATTTGCAAAGAAAATTCCCACCTGCAAATGGTTAATAAGTATTATAAAAAAAAGCGAAAGATTAAATGGTCGCAACTGGAATATCGAGCAGCGCGGGAGAGCTTGCGATAGCGAAAAGTCATTTGCGAGTGCGCGAGCTCGCGAGCGGGGCATATGCACATCCGCGTGCGGAGGGCGCGCGCTCACGAGTCTCGCGTGCGCACGCGAGTGTGTGGGAAATGCGCGCGCTCTGCGCGGGAGGGCTGCGTTCGTCGCTGCCGCCGCCGCCGCCGCCACCGCCGCCGCGCCGCCGCGCGCCGAGCCGATTGATTCGCCCGCTCGGTAAAGTTCGGCCGCGCACGGTGTAGGTTAGTTGACCGCGGGGACCGAGGAGGCGCGAGTGAGCGAGCGAGCGAGCGTGCGCCGCCACCGCCGACGACGACGGGAGAGCCAAGAGCCAGAGCAGCTCTCTCTCCTCCGACAGTAGGCCGGCGACGTCACTGTGGGCCGGTTCGAGGCGAGCCTTTGTACAATACCTCTCTCTCTCTCTCGAGTAAACACACACCCTCTCTCTCTCTCTCTATCTCTATCTCTCTTTCTCTCTTTCTCTCTCTCTCTCTCACACGACGCAACAACAACAACAACCACCACCACCCCCGCAATTCTCGCCTCTTCGTTTCCCGCCGCAATATCTGCCGCTCGTCGACCAACGGACCACTGCTCTAAAGTGACAAGTGACAGCCCACACACACACACTCACACACGTGCACACACCGACACACAGACACACGTCTCTTTCGTTTCTCCCAATTTCCAGCCGGGCTCTCCTAAAACCAATCGTTTTACATGTAGCAAGGTAAATGTCACATGCGCTCTTGCAACACCTTTCTCTCTGTCTCTCTCTCTCTCTCTCACCTCGCTGTCATCACATGCTTTTCTCTCCGCTCGGTCCGTCGGGCTTCCGAGCTTTCCGAGTCCCCGACGCGCGAACGCAAAAGTGCCGCACGCGCGGGAACGCTATAACCATTGATAAAGGAACGGCGCGCAGTGCTTTTTCAGCAACAGCAGCAGTAGCAACAGCAGCAACAGCAGCAGCAGCGGCCGACGAGGGGGAGAGACTTGGCCGAGGCGCAGTGCACTATTTTTAAAGAGCGCGCGCTCGCGCGAAAATTGACAATGTCATTTTCGGCCGAGGAGCAGCGCGCAGACGGCGCGTGGAGTGCTGCTGGTGCCCTGCGCGCGCGAGTTGCTGCAGCGGCTGAGGAGACGCCAGCGTGAAAAACTGCACCGTGAGAATAAACTCTGCGAGGAGTGACGCAGGCGGATGATAAACGCATACATAGAGTGTATAGATTCTCTAGAGGAGAGCCAGTGCGAGGAATAATAAAACGTACATACACACATAACGAGTGCGCGAGCCAGGGAGCAAGTGAAAAAATACAGAGAGACACGCACGCACGCAGAGTGGAGTGAAGCGCGAAGGTCGTGCCGTGCTCGAATAGCCGCAGCCTCTCTCTCTCTCTCTCTCTCTCTCTCGTCTGCACGCACGCAGGCACGCACGCACGAGAGCTTTCGAGGACACGCGCGCGCGCGGGCATATATATCGTACGGAGAGTTTTTCCGCGTGTGAGCCCGCGCGACATGTGACACGCGCGCTGCTGCAGCGCGCCGACGCTCGATGCACGCATGTATGCTCCAGCCGTCGATAATTTTTGACAGCAGCTGCACTAGTAGTATAAGAGTAGAACATGTGTGTGTGCGTACGCACGCGCGCGCCCGCGTCACGCAGAGGAACACGTGAAAATCAGTGACGGACGCGCCGCCGTCGCCCCAGGCACCTGCTGGCACCTGCAGCCGCTTTTCTTTTCTTCCTGATCGCGCCGGCAGTAGAGTCTCCTTCTCGCATTTTATCGCCGCAGCTCAGTCCTTCGTTTAAACAATTTCGCCGCGCGGTTCGGTTTGGTTTTCAAATTTTGACGGTTATAGCGGCGACAGACGGCTGCTGACTATATGCGGCTCTCTATACAACAAATGTGGGTGTGTGATTGTTGCTAATTTCTGCTTGCAAGTAGTAACGGACTGTGGAGAGCACGATTAAAAATTATATTGCAGTGTTGTGAATACCTCGATCGATGGCAATTTTTATATATAACAGTGTTTTACATTATATCGCAGGATTTTCATTGTCAATTCAATTCTAAGGTCAGCATAAATAGTTGGTATATTTTGAATAAACTTTATTGTGAAGAAAGCTGTCGTGCATAACGCCTATACTCGCCTTGAAATTTAAAGTGCGGTGTGGGTAATTAAATTTAAAATTTGGAAGGAAAACCAGAAAAAACTATACGTTATACTACTTAAAAACTACATGATTTCGTAAATGAAAGGTTCGCGTAAGTGATATTACTGGAAGTGAAGCGAAAACGCTATACGTTATTGCCTGAAATTTAGCCAGCATTGTAATTAATTAAATTTTCGAAAACATGTCTCTCGCTCGCGAGCGCGGGTAAATTATATTTATTAAAGTATAATTAAAAAGGATGCATTTTAAAGTAACGAGGAGGTGTCCGTGTTAGCAAACAGCTGGTAATATTTTATTTTCGACGAGGGCGAGGCAGGCAGAGGCGAACGTGCGCGCTCGAGCCCGCGTTTACTCTCGCGTGCTTTATTTTGTTTTGAGTTGATTTTCTTTTTTTTTTGCGGAAATGCGTGTGCCAAGTGGTGCGAAGACAGCTACGCGCTAAAGTGGAGAGTTAAAATTTCACTTCATTTTGTTCGATTTTCAGGAACAAAGTGTCACAAATAATTTCTTTCAAATGTGCAAACATTTTAAAGGACTTTTTATGAAAAATAGTAAGGCAATTTTTTTGAATTATTTTATCAAATTAGTTTAAACTAAAATACAAATTTATTATCTGTTTGTTGATTTGAAGTATATTTCTTTGTGCGATTTGTCAATTCTATAGTAGAGATAATAAAACAATCATTTGAAGCAACTATATATATATATATATCATTGAAGAAGACAAATAATAACGAGCCATTGGTTTGCTTATAAAGTTATCAATTATATCTTGATTTTAAAAAAAGTAAATAAGTGTACATCAGTGCAAGTATTTACCGATATGAATAATGTATGTTTAAATAATATATGCTGTCTTACATCATAGATGAGTGCACGTTACTAATATTAATGGCGACCGTTTTATTAATCCTCTATTATATTAAGAAGCTTGTTCGGAATTAAAAGCTTTGTGGGTGTTATGAAACCTTAAACGCGTGTGTTTCTTACTTTTAATATCTAATTTATTATAATTATTTAACAGAATATGTCTTTAAAATGATAAAAAATTCATAGCTATTTTCCACATTGGCACATAACAACTTTTTAACTCTACTCCCCCTGTGGTTTAACTTCAGCCCGAAACAGCTGATTCGTCTTTAAGCACAGCATAATCAAGATTTTTTTGTTTAAATTTCGAAAACAAAAATAACGCGATAAGTTTTTAGTGTTTTTCCAGCGACAATCACACAGCCTGTATAGGAGCGTAGCGCGTAGAAAAAAAAGCTGCAACGAGCGCGCGTGCTCGTGAAAATCCGTGACCCCGCAGCTCGCGCTACAAAAATCAGCTGATCGCGCGCGCGCTCCCGCGCGTCCTTTTCGCAAATCAAGATGCACGATCAATACTCGCATGCACGCGCGCGACGCGATCTCTCTGTGCGAATCTCTCCTCTCGCTCGCACGCGCGCGCGCACACATGCAGACAATACCGCGCGCGAAAAGCTTTTACGTTGATCTATATAGTTGCGCTCGCGCTCCCACGCGCTGCGAGGGAGATTCGTAAATATGAATTTCTAAGGCCCGCGTGACCTTGTCCACGCGCGCGCACTCGACGCGCGCCGCTCGCTTTTGGCAGGCGACTCGGTGCACGCAATTCCGTTTTTCCTACTCGCACACAGAGATGCACGCGCACGCGTTACGTATGCGATGGGGCGTGTGTGTGTGTGTGACGCTCGCGTATTTTCGCGCGCCGAGAAAGAAAAGCGCGGCTGCAGCCGAGCCAGAAATCTACCGATGCCTTCGAAATTTCGTCTCTTTCTCCTCTCTCTCTCTCTCTCTCTCTCTCTCTTTCTCTCTCCTTTCTTCGGCTCCTTCTGCGCTAACTTGTTCTCTTCCGCGGTGGACATTCGCCGCCTATACCCACACTCGCGCGCAAGCTTTTTCCGCCTTCTACTGTGCACCTCCCGTCGATATACTACACTTATACTTCATTTAGTATTTCACCAATCATTTCCACCTATTATGTTAACGATAGTATTTATATATACTCTCTATCCTTATTGTCTGAGAGAGCGTTAGAGGAAGTGCTGACCATTGCGTTCAATTGTCATTTTTTAAGATCCGAGGATGAGAAGTTTGGACGGCAACGGCAGAGTGATCATACGACTTGGAGCTTTTCTTCGGCTTACTCTCGTCGAGTGTATGGTTTTCAGAAGATTACAGGTGAGATGCTACTCGATATATATTTTTACTTTTACAAGTCATACGCTTCAATTATCATTTTACCAACATTTACCCGGCGTTTAATCTCTGACAATGATATTTTATTGGCTTCCTATTTTTATACCTATCATATTATTACTAGAGCGTAATTGTATAATCTCGCTAGATATATGTGCGTAAACAGAGTGAACTTACGCAGAAACGAAGATAGGCCTGTAATCCGCTAAACAATTCTTTTTATAAAAGCTTTATCGCGTGCTTATCGCGAAAATTATTACAGAAAAACTTACACTACCGCTCGAGGAACGATTAAAAATAACGCTGAAACTTTTATAAATAAGCTTAATTTTACTGAAATCGAAAATGAACGTGAAAATAATTTCAAAACCAAAAAGTTTTTTTGCCATAATGGTACTCAACCATGCAAAATACTTTGATGCCATTTTTTCTAACCTCTTTATTAAAAGTTTATAGTATAATTTTAATGTACAATGAATTTTGTAGAGTATTTCCTTTTTGACATAATTTATCTTCGTCAAATAAAATATGTGTGCAAAAATTATGAAAATATTAACTATTTATAACAACATTTATTTACAATCGATAATGTGTACTTTCGTCTACATCTATAATTAGATACAAACCAAAAGTTTTATTAATTTATACAAGTAGTTGATAAAGTTTAGTACAAATGTAGGTACAGCTTTCTTAATGGCATAATTGTTCTTTTAAAATAATTTATCATATAGAATACACCTAATTAAACTTTACTATAAGCTATACTACAAATTATTTTTAAAAGAAAATGTATAAATTTTTAATCAGAATAGATAGCTCATGGCTGAATAGTTTTGAATAAGAATAATTAACAAAGAAATTTTCTACGATAACTGACACGAATCAGAATACCCTATATAGGGCGAGCTCCTGTGGGAGAAACCAGGCAGCTTTTTAATATTTAACAACTTTTGCAAATAGTAAACATTTTTTTAATTTGTCAATGCAGTTTCAAAGCGCATTAATAAATAAGTGTATAGAAAACTATAGCTATATCTTTTGTAACTTTTTAATTTTTAACAATATCTTAATTTTAAAATCGGCTCGCTTTAGCCCATTTTGTGGTACTTATAAGGTTTATCTATAGTTGATATTAATATTTATAAAAAGAAAAGTTTTAATGTAAGAACGTATTAGAAAAGGTTAGAAGGGTGTGAGGACTCTACAGTATACTACCTAGAGTAAGTACTATAATAAACGAAATCGGTGAGCTTTGACGAAAAGCTCGCGTATACATCCCGCAAGGTGCAACAAAGTCTTCGAGTGTCATTGATTTTCCAAAGCCGCTGCTGCATGCCTACGCGTGCGCGCACACATATATGCCACACATCCCCACACATACTCACGCGTGAACGTCTAACGAACGCGATCAAGGCAAATGAATAATTTGGAGTGGTTCGCGCGAAAAAGCGCCGGCAGCGCTCGTCCACGGAGTTGGCCGTCGCGTTGGCCGCTCTCTCTCTCTCTCTCTCTCTCTCTCTCACTCGGCGTCTGAAGCATAGGCCGTGCAGAAACGTCAGAAAAACGTAAGCGCTGGGGATGACAAGTCCGAGGGCAAGTTTCCTAAGCGGGAAGCGCTTTCCCGCGCATTTCCTTGACTCTCACCCTCGCAGGCGAGCGGGAGGGAGAGAGGGAGGGAGGGAGAGAGAGAGAGAAAAGCTCGGCACTGCTATTCGCCGTCAGTAGTTGCCTCGTACATGCGCGCGAGCGCTTTCGCGTCTTATATACTCGCACGCGCGCATACGTACGTATATACGTATAGATATACGCGTTTTCTTCACACGTGCGCGCCAGGGAGCCGGCGGTAGTCGCTCAGCGAATTAGCATGCCAAGAGTGTGCGAGTGTGTGCGTACACGTGTAATACGCTACAGTCGTAGAGCGGTAGTCTCTTTTTCCTTTTCCTCTCTTTCTCTCTCTCTCTCTCTCTCTCTCCTTCTCTCTCCCTCTCGCTCTCTTGTTTTTATTTAGATTTTCTGCGCGCAAAGTGCCGTCGAGCGAGTGCGTAATGCAGCGCGGGAGTTTAGCGGATCGTATATATGTTTTTCGTAGCATGCTGGATTTACTTCGCTCTTGTTTCATGAATATAACGTCTCTCTCTCTCTCTCTCTCTCTCTCTCTCTCTCTCTCTCTCTCTCCCGTGATTCAAAGGGACGATTAGAGAGAACAAAGTTTCCACTCTGCCATCGGTTTGGCGAAAGTCAAAGCAGATTTAATGCGCAATCGTTACCGCGTTGCCGATGCTCGCTGCGTATGCCCGCCGTCATTTAGAAGACTATAAATCAGATAATGAGTTATACACAGCTTTTATTGATACTATTAGTTTTATTAATTGTTAATTGTCGCTGCGCTCTTAAACTTTATTGGCTATATTTAAGAGTAAGATTTCATTAAAATTATAATGCCATTTAACGTTTTGGAATAATCGAATAAAATATCTCGAAAAATAGTTTGCAAGCTATTTGAGGAGAAATGTTTTAAATTATTGAAATCAGAAAAGGAAATTTGATTGTTATTGAAAAAAGTGTGAAAAATAAAATTTATCGTCCGCTTTTGAATCGTATATACTTTTTCTCGATTACAATTGACACTTAAATTTAATATAAATTTGCTGATATTTTTATTACCAATAAATTAATTGAAAAATTGTTTAAATATATCGACTAAGAAATGCATTATCACAGATAAATACAAAGTAGCCATAAGAAACGAAGCGTGACTTTAAACTGCTTTAGGCCCGTCTAAGTAGATAAATGGTGAACATAGTCAGACGTCGACTCAATCAATCTATGCCACTATCCACTACGCACGATAGGATCAACCAGTTTTTTCCCATATTCGAAAGACACTTTGGCATTGCTGCAAAAATCTGCCTTTGATAGACAATGTAGCTCCAGAAGAGCCAACTGCAGAGCCGGTGTGCAAAGAGCGCCGGGACCGCCGCTCGTGTCGCTACGGCACTGCGGGATAACGCGCGCGCGCATCATAGGCGCGTTTGACGTTTCGCGAAGGTCGCGCTCTTGCTCTCCGTCTCTCTCTCTCTCTATAGAGCGCGGGCGCGCGTGTGTGTGCACATGCCCCCCACCCGGGCAGCTCTTACGCACGTACGCACGTCCGTATACCTATCTAATGGTCGTTACGCGTCGAATCGCGAAAAGCGCGCGGATCCTGGCACGAGGCTGCACACCGCCGCCGCGGCGGTGCTTTTTTAGAAAACGATCGGCTCCGCGCGTGCACGCGGCCACAGTATTATAACGCGCGGCCGGAAAACAATTATATCGCGCTCGTGCATTCGCGCTCCTCGTGACTCTTGCACGCATTATTGTACATTTTTACGAGTTTTCTGCGTTTCGAGGTGCTACTTATTCTTTATCTGCATCTTGCTTTTTTAACCATCAAGTTTTCCCACCGATAGTTCAATGTCATCAATAGATAAGGAATTACATAAAATATGTAAACGAAATTTGCCGATAAATTATAATATTCGATGGATATATTCAATGGACTAAAGGATTATCTTAAGTAAATATAATTATTATTTATGAGCACAGTAACCAATTTTAAAAAAGTGCGGAATTTATTTGTTAAGTAAGTAAAGTTGCAAAATGAAATTATGTAATTTAAATATTATTTTTATGAACTTGATTTTACGGATTCACGAGAATTGTGAAAACTTGCAAAATCAGATTTTATGAGTATGCATAGTAGACTTGGCTTACTTTAAAGAGTTTCATGATAGTTTGCCAAATTCTAACATGAAAAGTGAAAGTTCTACTTGAGATCTACTTCAACTTCCTTGTTCCAAAAGAATTATGTTTTTTGTTTCGTAGAAGTATTTTTATGATTTTCATAAACCATATAGGAAACACAAATCACGTACTTTGTAATAATAATTGCTTTTAATCGACTATAACAATTTTAACGGTCAAATAAAAAGTATAATATATTTCAAGGAAAATCTCCTTTTTACAAATTTTACAACACAATATAATTTAATTTTGTTAATACTATTCAGTAGATGATTTTTCCCAACACCGTGCGGAAAACTGGATTTTCCATGTCTGCTTCAAATGCGCGAAATACAATGTTTCAACACATCTTTGATTAGTATGCATAAAATATAATTTACATGCAGAATAATATGAAAATCATACGAATTGAGATTATTATATAGAATATTTTCAAGCTAACTCATTTGCATGTGCAAAATCGAATTCTGCGCACTTAACTAAGAGAAATAGTGTATACGCAACGCGTGCATGCACATAAGTGCTTCCCACACTCATCTTTTTTGTCGCCCGAGCATAACAACTCGATTTTGTCGACTGGTGCGGGAATTATCTATTTTGCGCACTCGTTGCGTAACACAATGTTAAATAATAAAAAACTAAATCTTTTTCGCAGAAATGAGTAAATAATGATAAAACAGTCATATGTATTCAAGTATGATAGTCAAAGTCAATACAACGCTAATTGCGATGACCAATAAACGCGGAGAAAAATTTGTTAAAACCAATAAACATTTACACAGCGGTTTCAATCAGAATAAAAATCTCGCAGAAAAGAAAAAACAATAACGCTTCGACGAAATTCTCATTACAGTGAAAAGAAGGCGGTATACATCGAAATCATAATCGAAATGCTCCCCCTAGCCTGCCACTCGATTAATAGGCCGAAAAGCTCTCTCTCTCTCTCTCTCTCTTTCCATCTCATTCGCGCCCAACAGCGCTATTTTTTTGCAAATCAGACAGCAGCGAGAGGAGAGGAAAGTCTTCATTTTCACATTCAATTGAAGCGCCAATCACGCGGCCATCATGTCGCGCCAGTTCATCGAAACGTCCCACGGCCGATTGCTTTCGCGATCGCCGAAAAGTTATTCCGGCCGCTGAGCTCGCCCACGGGCGCGCGCCTCTGTATACTCCGCGCGCGCGCGCGTGCTGTGATTTTTCAATTAAAAACTCGGAAAAAACGAGGGAAAAAACGCAAGGGGGCATTGATTGCGATGTTTGGCTCTTTATTGGAGCATATATACGCGCGAGCCTCGCGGATATATACATATGTCGAAAATCGTTATTTTTATCCGCGTGCGCGCGCCCCGGCGGTGCACGCGCGATGCGCGATTTCGCATATCGCCGCGCGTATCTCTCCGCTGCTCCTTCTCTCCTTCTCTCTTTTGTTTTTTTCACCTTTTTTTCCTCTATTTTTATTTTCGTTTACTCTTTGTATTCCCGGCTGGCGTGCTCTATACACGTTTTTTTTATTTATCGAGATTGAAATCGATCTGCCGCCGATGAAAAGTCTCTGCACCACCTCATCGACGTACTTTTTTCCTCGTACCAGGATGCCTTTTTTTTTTTTTATAAAATCGCCTACGGACTTTCGTTGCTCTAGGATTTACAGTCACTTCTCATATACTTTTTCTTTTGCCAGTTATGCGATTAATTCAATGACTACTCTGTTTACTTTTTCACGACTCCCGAGAGCTTTTGCTTGTCTATTTTTTCTCAAAACTTAATACAGATGTGTTCGCTATATATTGAAACCGTTTATAATTTTTTCGTGGCATGCAAATAAACTATTTGTGACATTTTTAAGTTACAAAGGTGACAAGTTAGCCAAGATTATATTTTTTCTGTACAGTATATAGATAATATATCTAGTATAAATCTTTAGTAATATATTAGGTATCTTATTACAAATAAATTAAAAATTATTGAAAACTGTACAGAAATTGGATGCGTTGTGATTAATAGTCTTGCAAGAATGCTCTTAACGAAACAGAGGCAACTTTCAAATGACGTATGCAGTAGATATATTGTTATGAATGTTTTAATTAATTAGTTGCATAAAGTGAAAACATGCTTTAAAAATATTAATATTTTCGGAGTTATCTTGATGACTATAGGGCATAACAAAGTGAATGAAATAACACAATTCATTTAAACCTTATAAAATATTTAGTAGAAATAAAAGTTTTATGATCCCATACAATTTCTGTCTTGCTCAAAATAAAAAACTGAGCTTTCAGCAATAAACTGCGTTGCGTCACATACTTTAGTCACATATATACTGAAACTCGTAAAAGTACCTAAAGTACGTGAAAAGCTTACTAGCTATGGCGTGGAGATAAAATGTTTTTTTCTGTATCAAGAGGCATAGTAGGGGAAAATAGATATTACTGCGTCCGTAAGAAGTTCTGAATCATAGATATATATCTATTTTGTTCCTATATTTTGTCTAATAGTTTTAAATTTATATGGACACTTATATTCAAAGCTCTTTCGTATGCTTCATTGTTCGTTCTTATTGTTTTTATTGACAACAATAAAACAGAGCTAAGTGGAAAGCGAATCCGAATGAGAACTTGATCAAAAGCTTGGTTGTATTAATTAATTTCTGGCCAAAATATCGATCGACGATAAGAGATCAAAGTGTATCACGTTATTTTAGAAAATTTCGTGTAAATATTTTCGAGTAATTTAATCATCATATAATATAAAAACATCTAGAAAAAAGGGATAGTTTAAAGTATGAATAAGAAATATTGTGGTAAAATTCATTTGCAGTACTCTTTCCGGAGATATAAACGAAAAAAGTCATTTTTTCACTTGATTCTGCCTCTCTCACTCTCGCCATAGTAAGTAGCTTGTTATAAGGCTTTTCTTAAAAATTAAAATGGTGTCATTAATAGGGGAATATGAACGAAATAGTCGTTTCACCGATTGCAAAATCATTTTTTTTTGCTAAAAAATAGTTTTTATTTTTTGCTCGGGTAGATAAAAAATATTTATTAGTACTATAAATATATACTATAATTTTTATAGGTACAGTATAATTATCCAAAATATCATTATATGAACCAAATATAAAAATATATTTTGATAGTTTTTAATTTAATTTATTATTTAGAAATGTATTATTTAGTGTTAAAGGTACAAAATGCTTTTAATGTATACGTAGCATCGTTCCTAAGTCCTTAAGTCTGCTCGAATTCATCATTACTGCACCAAAGTTTTGCTCTAATTTGCTTTTCTTGGAAAAATTCTCATAAATTGATAGGAAAAATCAAGAGTTTGAAAGAAGTAACTGGTCGCGTATAAGCTTGGTTCTTGAACCCTCTAAGATCGCGCAAATTTAAAAGCCTTATCAACGTCTTCCTTATTAGCTATTCCATGACAGGTATATACCGGCATCACTCACATCCTTGTGCGTCAAACTCAAGGGCGCCGATTTACAAGCGCGCGCCTCGTAACTCACCCGCCGGGGCGCGCGCACCGCCTTCATTTGCCCGTGCACTCGACTATTTCTCTTTCCGCGCAAACGCGTTTTGTCTCTCCCCCGCGCGTGTGTGGGTGAAGGCGCGCGCGCGAAGACCCAGCCGTGTCGTTAAGAGCGCCGACTAACGACGCGATTGTAGGTGTGCGTGGACACGTCGCCGCGTTCTCCGCCTTTTTTCCTCTGGCGCGAAAAATCCCCCAAGTACGACGACCTTAGCCGGCGCACACGCAAAAAAAGGGAACGCGGCGACAAGTAACGAGTCGGAGAAATGTGTGCGTGCGCGAGGCGAGGAACAAAGGAAAAACCGATAGAATAGGGGAAAACAGAATGGAAAGAGAGATAGAATATCGGAGGAGTTTCAGACGCGGAAAGGGACGTCTTAATGGGCATATTGTTTCGATTGTCTTTAAGTGATATTAACGGCTCTGTGTTGTGACTTTGTCACGGCGAGCTTGAACCCTTTCATTTTTCCTTGAAGGCTTGAAATGAACGATTGAATAATGGACGGGTTTTCTCAGTTATCGATGATATTACGGTAATAATTGTTATTTACTCTTTTTTACCTTCGAGTTTTTTTGTAAAAATTTTTAATTACTTTTGCTATTAAAAGTTGATATAGAAGAAGCTAATCGCCAATATAATCACTTTTCGTAAACACAATTGTTTGTAAAACTTTAACACGTGCACATACACAGATAGCTTGGTACTCAAAAAGCTCATGTTGCGAAATACGAATACTCAGAAAGAGATCTTTATAAGCCGCCGACATTTCAAAGCACGACAAGAGAGCGAAGGAGAAAAGAGAGAAAGGGAGAAAGCAAAAATGTACGCCCGTGAAAACAACCAATTGAGTGGGCTCTAAAGTTTAAAATCCGGTAGCGAGGTGATGCAGACAGCCACGACAACGACGACGAAGCGCGAAGGGCGTAAAAATGCCGGTAAACAAGAGAAACCGAGAGAGGGAACACGGAAGGGCGAAAGAGAGAGAGAGAGAGAGAGAGATAGAGAGGGGCGACCCACGCCGAGCTTCCATTCGCATTTTACGAGATCCTCGTAGTACGTAAATGCGCGTAGCGGGCGTTTTACAAACCCATAACTTTAACTATATATATGTAGGCAGCTCGGCGCCCAAGAGTCGCGTTCACCCTGTAGGCAGACGACCGCGCAGACGTGCGTATGCGTGAATGAAGGCCCGTGCACGTAAGGCGGGCCGACACACAGACTATGAGCTGCCTGGATTCAGCTGAGAGAGGGAGAAAATCGTTTCAATTGTTTCCAAATACTTTCTTTCTTCAACCCTCCTCCGCTCTCTTTTCATTTCTTCCTCGTTCGTGTCCCCGCTCTTAGTACACACTCGTTAGCTCACTTCAAGTATATATATATATACCTATTATCGGCTTCGTCCTAGATACTGCATAACACTTGTTTTTGCTGGTTCAAGCGGTGCCCAAGTTTGATTAATGGCGAATCCCAT
Source organism: Torymus sinensis (assembly GCA_030522985.1). NCBI lineage: Eukaryota > Metazoa > Arthropoda > Insecta > Hymenoptera > Torymidae > Torymus > Torymus sinensis. Next base: position 10,070 of record JAPYZP010000590.1, on the reverse strand, counting down.
CGTGACGCGTCAACGATATTATCAGATAAAATACGTCAGCTTAGATTATTATAATGCTTTTAGAAATATATTTTAATATTAGTTTTAAATATAGTGCTACAGACATGCATCAAAATTGATGGGTCTTTATTATGTTAGTAATTATATTTTACAGAAGATATTACATTCCCCAACAATAGTTGCTAAACGTTACTTGTTCCGAGAGGTGTACTATATTATCGAATATATTTCTAATCCAGTATATTCCATCGAGAATTCATAAATTTAGAATTTAATAATGAAATAGCATAGTATTAAATTTGATATTCACTCATAGTAGTCTATGTGAAAAACGTCTCGCATAAATTAAGATTGGGATTTTATTTTAATTAACTATTAGTCTATATAAGTCTTTTAAGTTATTAGAACTTACTTCAAGTCTAAACAACTCTTTTCAAAAGATTCTAATTGGTATACAACATTTTTACAATGGAAAATAGATATTTTTACGTGTATCAATCGATGCTGTACACTTGTATCAGTTTTATTTTGAAATATACCAAACCAGATTTTCGCTTTCTTTGTTATTCAGTTGAAAGATATTCCCATTAAAAAGACTTCTTGTTCGAAATATAATAAATTTTCTCCACAACGTTAAAGAAAGGAGTATATAGGATAATGATTAATGATGAAACGGAGTTGTGCACGAAATTATAACCGTGTATCAAGCAGCAACTAATTTACTCTAATGAATTCATATATTCCTTTCCTATAACTTCTTACTTGTTATAGTTGATACTAATTAAGCTATTTAATTTTTTATTATAGTGATTAATTCATTATTTCCGCTACTTCTGCAATGTGTATCCAACTAATTTCCTTATGTATTCCAGCTTTCCACTCATGCATATAACGAAATTTTATTAAAATCCATCAGAACTTTAGATTAAATAAGATGAATGATTTTTCTGTGTAAAGTAATCATTCTATTTTATTTGAAACTACGTTCAAAAGCAAACAAAATCAGCTACCTTTTATAAAAATCCATTAATCGAGAAAATAGATATGAAAATTAAAAAGAAAATTCTATAAGTTTAAATATTTAATAACTTACAATACAATTTTTTCTCTGGCATGATAAAATAAAGTTTTGTAGCTAAATGTTTTTCTTTGTTTTCGAATCGATCAAAGCACATATTATCTAAAGAAAATGATAATATAAAATTCCTGATGTCTTTTTAACTTATGAAGGTAGAAAATATGTATAGAATAATTGATACCGCCCTAGAAACTATAAAATACACTGCATGGATGGCTTATTATTGATACATTATCCAGTTGTGTCCGACTAGTGTAACTATTACATAAACATACTAATAAGAATATTAACGATGTGCAGATGTAGTTGTAGCATAAATATATTATTTTCTTCTCGACTATAAAACTCCATCGCTATTTCTCCTTAACCTTGCCAGCGCGCAACTTCTCATACACCTCGCACGCACTATCAGACAACTCTTTCTCTCTCTCTCTCTCTCTCTTTCTCTCCCGGTGTTCCAGCGGCGTTTTTGTCCCTACCGTCGCTCCTGGACTGGCTTTGCGATTATGCACGCTACTTCTCTCATCGCGCGTGTATCAGCAGTTACGGCCTGGACGCGTAGCGCGCGTACACTTTGAAAGGCTTTTTATAGAGCCCTTGGCGATGCTTGCGTCTTTTTTTTTAGGCTCGATCGCTTGGAGGCACGCGTGAAATTGAAGTGTGTAAACCTGGCACTTTGTTGTGGTCTGCCCTGACAACGAGTCTTTATGCAGGGTTGGTAATTTTAGACTTTTACTTACACGTTATATACTCACAGGTTTTAATATTGGGTTTTTATAGCTTCACACTGGCTGTTTAGGTAACAAAAGTGATATTATTTAATGAGTGAAATGGAACGTAAAATATTTCTGGTTACGGTTTTAGGTAAAGGGACAATTGAAATCTAGCTCATGTCTTTTTAAATATCATAATTATATAAATAACAGTAAAAACGTAAAATGCAATTTATTCTATCTACGACAAGAATTTAATTTAAAGTTTGAAACGATTCACTCTAAGCTTGAATTTCAATTTACAACGTCATATTTATGCATGGTACCTTACATACATTAGCACATAAAATATGTCATACAAGCTTTTACAAATTATGTAGTAGCTATTGTTTATGACAGCTTTTAAAATCTGCGCATGTATAAATATTTTCAATAATTCTTATTGAATTATTTACAAGATATTTTAACTGAAAAAGTCCTCTCTAAGTAATCAATAGACAGTTTTTACCTTTAGAAAAATAAAGATGTGCTTTTATAAATATATAATTTTCCGTAAATTAAAATATTATAGTAAATAGGTGAGAAGTTTGCAATTAGGCGTGGAAAAATAGTAAAACTGATAAAATGTTGTAAAAAATGAGATACGTTGCAACTGTGTAATACAAAGTTTATAATTTGTCTATAGGAAAAAAAAGTAATGATCAATCAATTGATACAAATTCGCTTGTGAAAAAGTGTCATACATACTTAATCAACATACTCGCTCACTTAGAGATATTTAGTAAAAAATCGGATCGTTCGAGCTCGATAAAATATTCCGAAAAGAAAACAGGCCTTTGCGTCGGTGAAAAAAAGATGCGCATTAACGAGCGCGCGCGAGACTGTCGTTCGATTGAAACAAAGTTTCCTCGAAGCGATAAAAAACGCGAGAAATGAGTCGTAAAAAAGCGACGACTACGAGGACGGCGGCGACTGCGTGTAGTCGTAACGCGACAAAAAGGATTCATGCACGCGCGAGTATTCGCCAAGTCGTGCAAAAAAGCGTTGCATAAAACACACGCACTAATTACCCGTGATGGCACGCGGCTGCGGCGGCGGCGGCGGCGGCAGCGGCGCTTCTACCGCGTCATTTTCTGCGAGCGCGCCGGCGGACTCGCCGCGGATCTCGACGTCGGATCGTTCGGCGATCGGGTTTTCCCGCGCGTAGTTCGACGAATTTTTTCGCTCGCGTTTCCCTCCGCGTGCGCGCGAGCGATAAACCGTTTCTTATCGCGCTGAAATCTCGCTGGCAGAGTAGTTAATGGTAATTTACATTGTGTACGCGCAGGCGAGCGATCCGAGCGACTGCTTCGTCATTTAGGAACTGCGAGAGTAGCGCGCCAGCCGGCCGGGAAGTTAGATGTTTCAGAACGGTGTAATATACGCGTATCAATTAACGCTCCTCCGCGCGCGGCTCTCTTGCAAAGTTTCGCCCTCACCCTCGCTATCTGTTCCTCCGAAATCACTTGCTTTACGGGATACCTACTACTTGCCTATAGTTTTATCAACACATGTAGGTATGTGCATAATATATAATACATAGGTATATTAAATTGATAGAATTAAAATATTTCAAACAATTTGATATTATATTCAAATACAAGTAGATATTCGTTTGTGCCAACAATAACTACGAGATGATTTTCTAGATTTTCCTTTTTTATCTTACAAAATATATTTTAGCACAAAATGCATAGTATTTATGCTAAAAATATAAATAATAAATACTTCCAATAAAAAGCAATAAGCGATAATAAATTTTATATGACAGCAAATAATTGGAAACTAACAAAATTATTACAATAACTATTTTATATATTATCATAACGAGTAACTTCTCAAAATCTGATCGGTATTATCTCAAAATTAGATAGAATAAGAATTTAACAATCTACAGTTTATGACTTGGTATAAGGGTAGAATAAATACACCAAATTATTCATAGACCAATTTTTGAAATATCGACGATTCAGGCATATAACATGTACAAATATAAGATACATATAGGAGCCGACTAAGAAAAAATTAGTTAAAACCAATGTATTCGACAATAAGGCACACCATAATAACACCATACTACATAAAAAAGTTACACAATAAATGTATAATAACCTGCAAAATATGTATATAACCTGCAAAATTTATAACAGTAATTAAGTGTTGTTAATAACTGAAATTCTTCACGACAGTATTTTATGAAAAGAATCAATTTTATTACAAAAATAATTTGATACAAAGAAATAGTAAGACAAGTAAATTAAATACTCTTGGTGTTCCTACCTCACGGTTATTCCTTCTCACTCGATTTTTGAACGTTTCTGTGCACTTGTTATACCATCGGTACAACCGCATCTTTCAGCCATCCTCTTGTACCTACGCGTATGACACTGCCGAGTGTGCGCGCGACCGCGCGGGAGACCATACAGATGCGCGCGAAAACTTGCGCATATTTGCGGATACTTACCGCACGCGTACTACACGCGGCTTTGCAACCGCGCGCGCGCGCGAGCGAGACATATTTACGACGACAAATTTCGCGCGCCGGGAAATCGTGTTGCCGTTCGCGCGAGGCAAAATTTGCAGCACGGGGGTGCGCGTGAGCGCCGAAACACTTATATACGCGGAGATTAATGCGGAAATTCGTAAGGTGTATAATTGAAATTTACGGTGCAGTAACTTCTGTCGAGCATGCGTGTAATAATAAATTTCGCTTGTCAATTTTCTAATGCCGCAGTTTCCTTTAATTGACACGTAGCCGGTACAAATCATTTTTTTCAAGCAATATTTATTGCTTTTAATTTCGTGTGTTTAGTTTCGTTTTATATTTCAAAATTTATCATTTATTATTAATTATAACAAAAAATGTTGTATTTCCAAATTCTACGTATTACATTCCTACATTATTGTGTAGGGCATTGATACTTCTCGGTACGTAACGTAATAACAGTAATTAATCGCACAATTGCTACATTTTAATTATTTGTTAAATTAAATCTATACGTTGATAGACACATTATTACTAACAACACTAATTAAATTTTACACGCATTACATTCTATATTATTATTACACTATCGATCCATTATTTATGAAGGGAAATACATTGGTGATTACTTGCCTGGAATTTACGGCTCGGAACAATTTGTCTTTAACTTTGTTGTATTTTTCCAAATTTATTGTTTTTTTTTTCATTTTTACTCGTTAGCAATTTATTACAGACGATAGATAAGTACAATACTGAATTGATTATAGAAAAATTTGAAGAAAATTGACAAGATTAAGTTCAGTTTAAAATATTAGTTGGAAAAAATGACCCCATTACTAATTTATGTTAATTCTCAATTAGGATATTAATATTCCCCACTAATACATTTACAGCAATTTGTCACATTGTTCAACTGCGAAAACGGCACGTATAGGAAGCAAATTGATCCGACTCGGTCTACAGTAGCTAATATTCCCTCCGCCCTCTACATCTAATTTGCCGTGTCTAATTACCCACACTCTCTTGACAAAAATAACGCGATAACCCGCGAAGAAAGAGCACGACACGACTCAAAGGAATCAAAAGAATCAACGCCCTCGCAAATTAACTTTCTCCGCGGGAGTGCCCGCAGCGAGTGTGCGTGATAGGTGATTGCGCAAAGGGCGCGTATATAATACGTACAGCCGCATGTACGTGTCTGCCGACAGACAGAGAGAGAGAGCGAGAGAGAGAGAGAAAGAGAGCATGCGTGCGTGTCCCGCACGGGCGTTATATAGCATAAACGGATTGACCCGAAGAAAACCTCTAAAATCACATAAATAACTCGCCCGCGCTTCTGCGCCTTATGTAACGCAGTGAGTGCGCGGAGAGAAGGAGTAAAGGGAAGGGAGCGAGCGACCAATGTCTTTTCCGTGTGCGCTTGGCGGGAAAAACAGGTGTCGGCGCCCCGCCGGCCGAGGCTGCCGCCGGCGACGTGAAGCCATGCAATTTCGGTATTTTGCACTCTACCCATCACCATGGCGGAATGCTCTATTTTACAACTTCAACATTACCGCCTACTGCAGACACGTTCATTTTTCTTTTCGTCGGCATTCTAAGCCAATAATTACAGCCAAATAATTATATTCCAATCTTTTTCCTCACATCACGTAATATTGAGCTTCATTAATAAATTTTATAACAAGTTAAAGATCGGAAATTTCTGTTTCAAAGTTCTACATAAATTTCGATCGTGGTGAATTAAATTTGCACAAATTTTAATCAATCGTTTTTAAAGTATTTCTGGATATACCAAGTAGTTTTCATTTTTATGATATATTTTCTTTGATCGAGTGATCATGAATATTGAAAACCTTTTTTCAACCATACTAACTTCAACTTTGAATATATTATAAATATATTTATTGCAACGCATAAGATTTTTGGTTAAATTATCAACCAAGTTTTGTTGAAAACATGTTAGAAATGTGTTTTGCGGTATTGAGAATCATAATACGTTGTTATTGAAAAATGATTGTAGGGATATGTGTATGCTTGCGTGCGTGCGTGTGTGCGTGTGCTTCGAGATCTCATCTTCTACTGAAACGATTTTAATACAACAAAGTTAATTTTGTTGTTTTTTTCTTACTTCCGGCCACAAACCCTTTATTTATTTTGTTGATGCGTTTTTTATGTTTACTTTTCAGTATTGATAATTTATTTGTTAGCGAATTTTTTTCCTTAATGAGGTTAATACCTTATTTTTTTTCTTTTTTGGAATTTTACAATTTTGAAATTATCTATCTTCAAATAAATTTGAAAACATTTTTGAGTCGTCACCAGATAGTGATATTGCTTTATATGTACATAAAAAATTTAATAATTAATTATAGTGGAGCTTAAGAATGCGTAGGATTAGTAAAGATTACTGTATCCTATACAAATTGATTGATGTAGTTAATTTAATGAGTTAGGAAACTATGAGACCTACGATAATCAGACCATAATCGTGCAATCGAGCAAAATAAGTATTCGATTTACTTACTCCTACGTAACTCGCCAGTTTTCAGTAATTTCTTCATCACAATAACTTGGCAGAGTAGCGCTTGTGGGTAGCATAAACATACGAGATTAACTGAATCCTAATGAAAATGTAGCACGCGAAAAAATTATTAAATGTAGAATATTTTTTAAATGTAATCTAACAGCATGCGGCTACTAAAAGATTGAAATTAACGGGGAAATAAATGAGCAAAGTATCGAATCGAAAATCCCAACTATTACTGCATCACGTGTACGATTTCCATTCGCTTAGTCAATAATGCCACTTGGAGGCTTCTTTGACGAAGATTCGCGAGGGAGCACTTTGAAAGATAAGAGCTGGAGGGGGCTTTGAACGAACCGCGCCGAGATTTAACGATCGGCCATTTTTCGCGCGGTCTGGCTGCGCTGAATTTTGTGCCGTCGCGCGTCTTGCCGCGTTTGCACGGCTCGACGTAGCTGTGCAGCCAGTGTCGTGCGGTTATAACGCGCGGCTCCGCGCGTTTTTATGTACCTCGCTGCCGCGGCGCAACCCAACTTCCGTGACTAGTTGGCAACAGATCGATAGATAAGATGTATGCTCGCCCCACACGCTTGTATACGTGAATATACGTGCGTCTGTGTAAGTCTGCACGTATATATGTGTGCGTGTACACCGCGGCCCGGCTACGCGTTACGGCAGGTCACGATTCGAGAACTGCTAACTGCGTGCCTAAGGTATATCTGACGTCCCCGAAAAAAATACCTAACATTTGCTTTTGGTTAGATGTTTTGCAATGTCGACCCTTAAATTAGACCATGCGTTTGGATATTTATATTACACATTTTCGTGAACTCTATGGAGAATAATAAATAGATTCGAGGTTCTCCTTTTTTATATATAGACGTTGTCAAGAGTATAACGAAACTATTACAAAATGTTTCTAGAACTACGTCTAGAGTAATTTTAGAATAAATGTTATAGATAAATAATCAATATGTGATTAACCTTCGTATAATATTTAAAAAAAAATTACATCTATACTTATAGGTAAAAATATGGTATCGACAGTAGATTACGCTGATTTTTTACTACTCAATATACTTATATCACTCAGAAAAATGATCTAATAAAAATTACTATAATACGTAGTAACGTCGGGGATACACTTGGAATATCAAAATAATTACTATGTTTTATAGTAATTATCTTAATATTGCAAGTATGTCCCGATGTTAATATGTATTATAGTAATTTTTATTAAATCATTTTCTATACAAACAAAATTGATATTAATTATTATAAACTTGAAGTAAAATCAAATATTTCTTTACTTCGTTGCACTCCAACGTTGCAAACTTCAGATCCATATTATTTTTCCAGTGAAAGAAAAATGTTCTTAAAAATTATCGTCACTACTCGCTAAATTCGGAGATAATATAACATTAAGCCACTAATAAATCCTAAAGAAGATTAGTTATTGCTTTTCTCTTTGAATTGTTATTAATGTATTAAAGACATTATTCCGAGATTGTAGCAATCGTTGCAAAAGTATATAATCGCGAGGCCCATAGTGGCGCTAGCGTGCGCCGAAAGTGCCAGAAGTTTTCTATGAAAAAAAAAAGTTGTTTATGATAATGTGTTCCGGGGAAGCTCGCGTGGGCGCAGATAACGAAAAAGGATTGAGACATTTCGTATTCTTTTCGTACGAAAAGCAGGCCTTGGCACGGAACACCTTTTCAAACACGGCGAGTTGCATAAGCAGAGCGCGTTCCCGGTATCTGACTTCGGAAAAAATAATACAAGTACCCCGGGCGCTCGGAACGCACGCGCGAAACGCGCGTAATACAAGTTCGTATGCCCATCTCTCATTATGCTGACCAGCCAGTAATCATTCAGTCGAGCCGCCGCCATAGTCGCCTTTCCCAACCGCGCGCGCCTGGCAATATTTTTTATTCCCTCTCTCTCTCTCTCTCTCTTTTATTTCGTACGACCCTTCGCAAATTAGCATATCGTTGCACTCTTTCGCGTACGAGCGCGTCGTATAGTGTCTGCGCTGTTGGAAGCGCTCTAAATGTGCTTGCGTTCTGAGATTTAGTGTTGAATGTTATTGCTGCCAGGGAGTTCTGATAATGATTATCATTCGAATTGATTCTATAATTTAATAAATTTTTTATTTAATTACTCAAATTTCCGCTTAATAAAATATACACGATATTTTCCAAACAACTCACTTCCGCTTTCAAATGATATATGAAAAAGAAATCGGACGTGTTGAAACGGTGGAAAATGTAAGTAAATTAATTATAATATTTTCGTCCAGTTGCTGAATTGTGAGAAGAAAAAATTTCCTTGAATGAATGCTTCTCCGGAATCTGATTCCAAAAAGCTCACGCGCATAATATTAATTTCCACGAAGTTCAAGTTGATACAACCTGTTCAAGAGACTGAATAAAACGCAGGTGAATGCAAAAAATCTGTATTAGAAATACATACAATTTTTTTTCTTTTATCTTCCAACTGCATGTATAAAATGTGGCTATCATTTTACGTACAGTCCTCATTCTCAGACCACTCTTGATATTTCTTTGGCAAATACTTTCTGAAGCATACTGTTAAGTTTACTTTAAAGAAATCAATGAGTCTTGATCTCCAGATGACAAAATAAGTGTCTCTCCTTATATATCATAAATCAATAGAACGTAGCAAAAAGCTGCACGTTCATAGACAGTTTACTTTTATTGCTTCAAAGTGATTATAACAAATAAACCGGAAATGATAAATGCCTATTCATTGTACATTAGCAATAACAAAAGTAACCGTATACTCAACTTTGATTTCCAGCCAATGAAAAACATAAGCTAAATTTATCTATCCCATAACCAATGCAAAAAACCCTCAGCTAAAAGGCAATCTCCCTTATGCCTACTCCCGTACACGGGATTATTAAAATAGATCACTCTGGCAGTTGCGCTGCCCACGGCGGTGGTGGCGACTCCTCAAATGCGCTTAATAAAACAGCATGCACAGGCGCTAAAGCCACTAATTATACTCGCCCACCCTACCGCTCGAGCTTTAAAAATAAAAAGCTCAAATGACAAAGTAAATACCTTTATGCAAATATCGTGTGCACTTTTCATTAAAGCGGACAGCAGTAGTGCGGCCGCGCTAGTGGTAGCGACGAAAAAAAGCTCGAATCGATATATAAAGCAGCGTGTACGGAACTTTTCTGTGACCGCACGTGCCTGTGTCTTT
>JAPYZP010000589.1:0-38856 GCA_030522985.1 Torymus sinensis | reverse complement strand
TATTCTTAACAAGATAATTTTTTTATGCAGAATCTTTATATAAAATGAAATAAAAATTTTCAAGGATTCGAAAATTATCGTCATGTTAGATAAACAATATATAGAAAACTTGATATTTTCATATATTTGAAGAAAATGTTCATTCACTGGTGCCTGTTCCACCACTGGTGAAGTCACCCTATAAAGATATGAAATTTTCGCTTATTATGTGTCTTATTCTATCAGACTAGTACATATAACTAATGGTAAGAAGAGACACAAGGAACATTTTTGTAAAATTTTGTTTAAATTGATCAGTTTTCTGTTGTTTTATCGCTTAAGATTATAGGTTGCGAGTACTTGAGACCCTGAGACAATCAAGTCCTCAACGAGTCCGAAAACACTTTGCACGTTTGGACTTGATAGCCATTAAGTCTGACAACACTCTGCTCTCGTGATCGCAAACAATTCCAAGAAGCATTTTACAAAACCGTCGAAAATATATTGTTTTATTGCAATTTTATTTCATTTAAAAAATGTAAACATTATATCAAATATAATTTTTAAGTATAACATATTTGTTTTAATAAATTTTTTTTAAACGCCTTTTGTGACATTTGACTATAAATTTCAATCAGATAACGTGATTCTTATTTTAATACAAATTTTAACAAAACTGTAATATTTTTGCATGAAAAACATTCTGAGCCTCGTTATCATTGAAATATAGACCTTCCAAGTAAAATATATGTACATTATTAGCATAATCTTCTTACGTATTGTCTTTAAAAAGAATGCACTTGCATTATACATGATCATTGCATAAATCAATATTGGCCAACGGAAATAGTAAACAAAGCTCTATGCGTAATATTCATTGCTATCGCAAATTCTAGTAATTACCGCACTTTAATTATCGAAAATATCAAAGAATATCTAAGTAACATCTGTCTTACTGTACTTACACTTAATTTCTACAGGAAAGCTACTGCACGTACTAATCAGAAGTGACAAAGCTTCGAAATAACGTGAAAGCCTCGGCAGGGTTTTTATTAGATTTTTTTCAGGTTCGCCTCTCGAGACTTCACTGCAGAAGTTGGTCTCAAATTATTATACTGATAATAGCTGTACACGCCGGTTGCAGCTCTTCCCCCCTCTCTCTTCTTTTAGCAACCGCTACTTTTTCGATGACCTCTTGTGTTGCGTCTGTTGTTTCATTTTAACGCGCGCGCAAGCCCTTCGGACATTTTCAAGAAAGTTTCTTGTTTGCCCCTGTCGCAGTGCCGTCGTTACGAACAATAAACAGAAAATACAAAAATAATGAGGTATACTTTTCGCTGCTTTGTTTTATCACGAGTGCAGCTTTTTCAGAAGTTTGTGTAAGACGTGAGGAAGCATTTGGTTATGCCGCAATGTTAATTATAAAGACTGCGGAAGATTACGAAAAAAGTACGGTTCACGTGGAATTGAGTAAAGTTGAAGAACTATTATTATTAAAGTCTTATGCATATTTAAGCGCGTCTGACACAATATGTCTTTAACTGCTTCGCGAGAGGATGCATTGATATTCTTTTGCGGTGCTCGTGCGTGCGCTCTGTGAAGTAGATACAATTATGTCGCATTGTCTTGCCACGAAAATAGGTCAATGCTTCCATGAAATTCATATTATACTGAAGAAGATAGGATAAGGTTCGTGGATTCTATTTTCGCTACAGAATTAACATATTCCGGCATATATCCATATTCCTTTCTCTCCACTTTTCAAATCAATAGAGCCGCGTCGAATTTCGATATTTTTGCTGTGGAGAAGCTTCTTTTACTGCATACAAAGGCTAGAGGCGAATTCAAAGATATGGAAGCAGGGTTTTAAAGAAAACATTTTAAGTAAATCACAAAAAGTTTCTTATTTATGCTAAAATATTGTAGAAAAATATTATAAAAATCTCTACTAGAAACTTTGTAAAAGTTTAATTTACTTTTATTCATTGAGAAATATTTTATTAGAGAAACTAGTAAGTACATTTCCATAATAATTTTAATTTTTTTATAAAATATGAATCCTATAGCAAAAATACTGAACATCAAGTTTTAAAGTATTTATTTTAAGAAGTATTCTTAACGTTTTTTATCTTTTGAAATGTATCTTTTGGAATGTAGACATTTCGGTATGTTTAAATTTTTGTTACGCTTATTTTATGTTTATAAGTCTAATATATTAGTTAATAGATTACTACAATAGATATTTTGTCATTTGTAATTGATCACATTCTATCCGAACAATTCATGTTTGATGTTAAGACTTATAATATAATTGAGCCTATACAAATAAAACTACTATATAATTAGAGTAGATCTATGCCTCTATATTAGCTAATTATTTTACTTATTCTAAAAATATTGCAACCAGTTTATTCAACAATTATTATGTTATAACAATTAAATATAAATGCGAAGGTTAATAAATGAAATTAACAACATTCATTCTAGTAAAACTTAAAATGCTCTATGTATGATATAATTGTTTGTTATTTACAATTTTGAAAGTATTAGCGAACTTCACAAAAATTAATAAGATTACTTTAGCTATTGTAAAATATATAAAGTAGTAAGGATGGACAATGTCAAAATACCGGCCGTCGCCTATAGTCCTTATATATAAGCGGTCATCAAGTGTTTCTTGTTGTCGGCGGTATGTGTCAGAATCAGACCACTGCGGTCAAGTGTAGAATATGGTCTTCTCGAACATATGTTGCATCCATTATTTTTGTTACGAAATGTTAAGAAATAGCCACGCATTGATCTGTGAAAAATAGAAAGGATGCTAAAATAATAATTATAATTTTCCTTTTAATTATGTTGAAGTGTTTAAAACAAATTCAAAGGTACATTTACCAAAAAGTAAATTTGGTTAGAAATAATAGGGTAAAAAACTGTGGGAACTAATACCAAGTAACTAACCCTTATCTGATGTGCATGAATGTATCAATTTTGTTAGGCAACTTTGACTATATTGGATAAATTATAGGTTTAATATAGTATTTACTCTTATGGTACTAACTAACTATATTCTCTCCTACTGTGCGCATGTATATAGGTATATATGAGAAATGGAAGGTAAATATACTTCCCAATATCTTAGTATCTAGAAAAAACTAAAAAATATATTTAGCGAATTATCTTGCCCGCCGGCTAATAAATTTACAACGTCCCGATATATCTTTATTTCTCCTACTATTGACAAAAAAAAAATCATTGAAGATAACAAATTATGCCACTTTCAAGATATCGGAATATTTCGATGAAATGGAGAGCCCAGGTTCAAGTTTAATTTCTTAACATTACAATATTTTTCTCCGTAAAAAGAAATAATATTTCAATTTTTTAAAAGTTCAATATATTAAATGTCAAAAATATACTTTAACATTACAGTACATTCCGAGAAATACAAGTTCTCTGTCTTATCAGAGTATACGCTTACAACTGCAGATAGTTAAAAATGATTTATTTTTATATAATTAAAATTTCAGTAGAGAGCCGACTACGGAAGTGTTTGCTTAAAGAGCCATAAAACACTGTTGTTATCTAAATTCCGCTCTACAAACATTCATTCCTCGTAAAAGTTACATCCGCGCGGCACTTCCGATTTTTATCAGCACCCGTATTTCAAGAAAGTGCCAAGTGCAATGAAAAGCATTTAAAGCCCTTGCGTCCTCCGGCCTTTCTCGCGCTCTCCTCTCCCTTTCGAATCTCTACTTACGAATTCATAAAAAGTCCATCCCGTGTCGAGAGCCAACGCTCGCGCGCATTCGAAACGCATGAAAAGTTTACACGCACGTTTCGCGCCTCTCTAAAGCCTCGTCTCGTCCTCTCGACATGCGCGCGCGAGCGCGCGTGCAAAACTCGCCAGTTAGAAATTGCAGTCACGTCACGAGCGCGTGCATTCAGCTGGGCGAGAAAAAAGAATGAAAAGCCCAAAACACAGAGAAGAGAGAGGGGTGGGGGAGGGGAGAGAGAAAGCTCGCGCGTCTTGCGCGGCAAATATGGCCAATTAGCCGTTGGTGCCGGCTGGGCACCAACGCACAAAGAGACAGAGCGGCGAGCGCGCGCGCAAAAAACTTCACGATTATAAAAAAACGTGGCCCGCGCTCGCGCGCTAGGACGACTCGAATGAGGAAAAAAGGGACGTGAGCTCGTAAAAACTTCTCTTCGCGCATGGAGGAAGTGTATGCGCGAGCGCGCGCTATAGATCCCCGAGGCGTGTGTGCATGCGCCGTGCAAAGGCTTGATTCTTTCTATGTCCCCTTTCTCACTGTCCATTTTATCTTAACGAGATGCCGAGAAAATGCATTCAATTATTTTGAAGCATGCGGAAAGACGTATTCGAGAGGTGGTTTTATAAAAGTGAAATGTATATTTACGAAATTTGTCGAGGTGCTTTTTGAATTATCATGACGATATAGCGGTGAACACTTATAGTAATTAAATTAAAATGCGTTAGAACGTAAAAACATAATTTTTCGAGTGACAGACATTTGAATTTTCCATCAAAAGTTCTGTCCATTAAAAGTTTGACAACGCGTTAGATGAAATCGCACAGTATATGCTTCTTCAGAAAAAGTTCAATAGACACGTGAATAATGCTGTACTGTGCTAGCATTATATCTCAACTTATTTATACGATTCATCTGCGAGTGAAAACTCGCGTCACCCGCTCACGCACTATGGAAATTAGAGATGACACACGTAACAACTACGGACGTGGACTTGGGCGCATAGGAGCAGTCTGTTCCAGTGGCTCTTAATGAGGAGAACAAAGTATCAATTACACACGTACGTAGTTAGGACACTGATTTCATTCCTCTTTCCTCGCGTGTATATGGAGTGGCTAAATTGTGCGCTCGCGCAAGCAGCAGAGCACCGAAATTAATTGGACTCAACTGAGCTTTGGATCTGCTTTGAGCAGTTAATCTCAAGCGACGTCACATGGAGCGATAAGTGTAAATTAATGGGATCATCAGTTATCGTTTGCGCGCTGTTGCCTCGCAGAGCGCTTCGACGACGCGGATCAACCGCTTAAATTCAGTCAAATTCCGATTCTGTCTATCGCCCCCTTTGACGTTTACGTGGAGATTGAAGCACAGACTTCTGTTGCACTGCCTCTTTTTCATTGTAATCGAACTGCTATCGATCGCTAAAAGCGCAAAGTGTGCAATTTCGTTTACGTATACGACTAAGACAAAGAAAGATAAAACAAAACTTTTTCATAATTTGAAAGTTGAAAACCTTTCTTCCAGCAACGTCGCCCTCGTGTACGCGGGACATACCGTTGTCAATAATTTGATTCTTTGAGCATTTCTTGTATATGAAGTTTCAACTTTTAAAGCTGATTTCCAAAGTACACCCCACGGTTCGGGGTAAAACCGCATCTTGATTCACTTCCACTTACCGCTTCGACCATTTTCAAGTAGGTTGGGATTAAAAGAGAGCTTAAGCTACGTATTCTCCCCGAGCGGCGCGCACATTGACTTTGCCTTGAAAGTTCATCATTTGATTAGACCATTTCTCGTTATCCAACCATCACCTTAATTTAGAACAACAAGAAGTTTTATTAATTTCAATAATATTGACATACCGTTGTACTTAGCATTCACGCTTACTGCTCGCTCCATTATGACAAAAAAGTAAAATTTGAAAAACCTTAAAACTTACTTCTTATCTAAAACAAAAGTGTAGAAAAATAATAAAGAAATAATTTCCACGTGAATAATATTTTATATCTTTATAATTAAGTGTAATGTACAACAATTTTAAAACTTTTAAAGAAGAAATCTTGACTTCTTTGTCATTAATTTGAATGGAAATCTGTTTGAGCCAGTATTAAAGTTCGTCCGTCTCATATACCACGGTAGCCTTGCGCATTTCTGTCGTTCTCTCTTTTCATGAGATTTCGATCTTCGAGATAGCATTTCTCCTGTGTGCGCTTCCTTCTTTGACGAGAAATTGCCAAAGCCGATTGCGCATATGCATCATCCGTACACGACGTTGTTTACACGCGGCATGTGGCCGTAACTTTTCAATTTTCCAGACTGAATTAATTATTTTAATCAAGATAAATTAATTATTTTTATCAAGATAACACCCAAATTCATATTCATCTTTAAATTATCAAACTCGTATTAAATACTGAGGTTTCTGCTGTTATTTTGCGCTTATCTGCTCCTTTTTCCCAACATCCTCATCAACATAATTTCTGGCTCTTCGAATCGGATCAGATATGTTGCTGTTTAAGGAGGTTCGATAGCTCTCAGCTCGTATGGGGCGTGAGGATGAGGTCCCTCGCACAGCGCGCCGCTGCACCGCTCACTGCGCACCCCCTTCCACAGACAACGAACTCGATCGTGCGTTTCCGTTTTGCCGCAGTACTTGGAATCGGTGTTGTCTATCGCATTCAGACTTCGTATAAACATTCTCCTATATATTTGCTATATTGCCATTAGTTTTTTGGTTCGTTGTAACCTTTTTTAAAGAATCGCCTCCCAAGTGTTTGCGTTTTACCAAGGTACTTTCATAAGAATCCGTGTATATAAGAGTTGATCTTTGAAGTTGAATAATATCATAACCGAGTTGAGAAACGATCTAAAATTTCGCACGCGAATAGAAAATCAATCGAAGAACAGCATATTAAATTTTTGAAATGACATAACTATTTTCATTTGAGTATCCAACCTCCTTAATGAATTGTATTCAATCAAATATTAAAGAAATGTAGATTTTCTAATAGACTAAATTTTTCTGAATTCTCATGTTTTTTATGGAGACAAAATGTACCGCCCTGTATAAGCAAAGGCATAAACCTACAAATAAAAAACACTTTGTAAGCGGCCTCGAACACTCTTTACAGTCTGCCTTTAACTGGATGCTAATGGTATTAATTGATCAAGCTTGTTAAGCTTTTCTGTAAAATGTAGAGGGGCCTCATGAAGAACCTGCTATCTTTGGACGAGAAAAGCTGCTATTTTCACTTAAAGGCAACCTGCGCACGTAAAACGGGTAGACGTTTTCTCGTAAGCCTCTTCTTCAGTCAAAGTCCTTTCAGGACACTCAGCTGCCTAATACACGAGCGATTATTGAGCGCTGCTTGAAACGAATCGCAATGCGCTTTGGGAGACAGCCGGAGTTGAAGAATGTTTATACAACGTTCGTGGCTGAGTATGAGAAGACGCATCATATGTAGGATTTATAACCAGATCGGATAAATTCTGAGCCTTCTTCGAATTTACTTCATCAGTTGACCTTAAAAAGGATGATATCAATGTAATTCATGCTGCATTATATTCAGAAGACGTTGGAAGCATTTTCACTGAAGTCTTTCTTACTCGTTGTAAGTTGCAACTAGATAATATATAATTCCAGCTTCATGAGTCGGACATCAATTGGTTCGCATATCCCTTTAAGCAAAGCACGTATACTTCAGATAGCTAATAAAGAAGAAGCGCGATATATACAGGCAGCAGATATATCAGAGACGAGATAAATTTCATATAGATAAGCTAATTATTATTAGCCATATAAGGATCCGACGGTAATACAAAGTCACCATCACGACTATTTTAAATAGTTAGGGGTGAACAAACTACTAGAATAGTAGTATTTAGTGAGTATACCTAAGTGAATTTCGCTACACCCTTTTCCTTTGAAAGTTCCATATAGAGCGTCTTCAAAGATCTTAGTTATATTTGTTTGCCTGGTCATGGAAGCCATTCATCTGGATATCGTCTTCATCTTAAATTAGCATCGTTCTTAGCAGGGCTCTAGAGGTTTAGAGCAGGTCGAGGATTATGTGAGGTTGTCTTTTGTGATAACAGCACCAATTTTGAAGAAGCAGATCATAAGTGACATGGTTAGCGATGAGCTAGGCGGAGATATTGCGTATGGCGATGTGAGTTGGTAATTCATTTCCCTTACGCGCCTGCACATTCGATAGCTGATAGGTGTAATCAAAATTACTTAGAGGAAGGATGCACCCCCACGGCGATGATCGAAGTATGCTCAAATTCACACCCGCTTCCTGCCCTAAGTTCTAGTGAGGAGAAGGTGCTACCTGCTGCGAGTTCCTGCCGC
The DNA here is from genome assembly GCA_030522985.1 of Torymus sinensis. Taxonomy (NCBI): domain Eukaryota; kingdom Metazoa; phylum Arthropoda; class Insecta; order Hymenoptera; family Torymidae; genus Torymus; species Torymus sinensis. Next base: position 30,756 of record JAPYZP010000589.1, on the reverse strand, counting down.
AAGTTCAACAATGTAGTAAATGGATTGATCCCAGTCAAGATTCCGAGGTCGGAGATGTAATGCATTTTAAGATACATCTCTTTCTACCAAATGATTGCATGTACGGATTGTGCAACTTTCTCCCGTCGCTCGTGCTTGTATCAGGTCGGTACAATTACTAATTAGAGATAGTGAGGCCAGTTAAATGGAACAAATGGACCATTTATTTTGTCACCAGTGAATATAGAAATCGATATGTATCTACCTCAACTAAAATATGTTATAGTGGGCGGCGATAAATCTCTTGTTTCAAGAAAAAAAATACTGTGGACTGCAAATTTTCTAATTCGTACGTTCAACCTGTTATTTTGTTCGCGTTTTAGGTATTCTTTTGTATCTTTTTGAATTCTCAAGGTATTGTAATTTTTTCATTTTGGATTATAATTTAATATTAATGTGTAACTTCAATTTAGTACGCTCTAAGTCAACATATATTCAGACCAGCGACAACGTTTAGGTGCGTATGTAGTATTATTGTACGTAGCGTGTAACGCGGGAGCTCTGCGTGTCTCTCCTGTTTCCCTTTTTTACGCCATTTCAAGCCTTGCGGCGACGGCAATCCCTCGAGCGCTTCCTTCTTTGATGAGTCCTTGCCAAAGCCCGTCACATATGTAGGGGAACATGGAGCTATATGAAGGACTATTTTTTGTCATTAATTGACATTTTTCCTAAACATGCTAAATAATATTTTACAAAAATATCATTTAATTCTATGAAGCTTCAAAAATATATAGTGCTATAGACATCGTAGAAAAAATAATGCACTATTCGGAAAAACAAAATTTTAGTATAGATCATGAAAACCTTCATATTGCCCCATCCGTGGACCATGGTGGCTATGGCGGGGCAATACAGGTGCAACCAAGAGCTAAATAAACAAACTGATTAAGTGTACGCATTGCGTGCGTATCTAATACGGTCATTTTCCAGATTTGTACGGTTGTAAGCAAGCAAAAATGGTTCGAAAAAAGTCTAATTAAGCTTTGCCGTGAAGTGGGGCCGAGGAAATAAGCGTGTGGTAGAATTAAGTGTATGGCCGAATTATTTACAGTTACCTTATATTTATAAAACACACTCGAGAAATTTACATGTTTATTTTACGATGTAGACAGGGAAATGAAAAAATATGCTTTTATAGCACTGTTGTGACCTAAGTCCGCACTTAAGTCACGCCTATCCATGCGATAAGTAGCCCATTATTGCACCGTGTATATCGCACAAGCGTAGCGAGTCTAACGTGACGGTGCAAAAAAGGACTGCTTAGCGCACGGATAGGCACTAAGCTCGCGTTAAACCCTCGCTGCGCTCGGGCCCTAACTTCACGCCGTGCAATAATGGCCTACTTAAGGCACATGTATCGTAATGTACTATTAATTACTTCGTAGAAAAGATTAACAGTTTATGATACAGAGCTCCATGTAATATCATAAATTTGAATTCTCTTTTACAGCTGAAAACTGTTGTGAAAAAGTATAAATACAAAATACAAAAGGAAAATATTTTTGGGACAGTATGTTTTATTTAATATTTCAGAGAAATTTCCTTTTGATAAGAGCTCCTCTTTCACTTCATTATCTAAACCACAAACTTTGCCCAACTAAGCTTCTTAGTCAACATTTTCCCACGTCATTTTCAACTCAACTAACTTGCTCGTCGCCGTTCGTCCAAACTACTTCCTCCTGGCCGTTCCGTCCTCGGCTAACTCAGCCTTGTTGCCACCTTGCGCCACAAACGGAGAAACTCGCAATCCCTTACCTCTCGGAATATCAAATTTTCCCGCCGATTTTTCGTACCGTCTTCCGTTTACCTTCTCCTCGTCCTCCGCAGGAACTCGGTGCCACGAATAAACGGTTATTAGCCGCTGTGGCGCGTACGCACAGACGAGGGACGGCCGCGACATCGCGCATAAGCCCGCGCGACGTTATGCAAATTTTCGGGTAGGAGGAAGGGCAAAGCCCGCGACATCACTCGTAATTAATACGTTCTTCGGGCGGGCCTCAGGCTTAAGTGGAGTTCATGCGTGAGCAAGGTGCAGCTGCCGCGACGCCGACGCCGTGGCTGCGCTGCCGCGACGACGAATATAAGGATAACAGATGGAGGAAGGCGAGAATTTGCAAATTTTGCCACGGCACACGGTTGTTGGGAGTTTAGACTTAGACGCTGATGTTGTAATGTAGTCAAAATAGAGATAGAATGGAGGGCACAGAGGGGTCGGAGGGCAATAATTTTTTTTGGATTGACTCGTAAAACGGTTCTTGTATTTATTTGCTTTTTTATTTGTTGATAAGATAAATATCTAATTAGAGTGGATAGGAATGAATTTAGTTATTATGTAAATAGTAGAACTTTCAAAAAGCGTTGAAGTCTGATAAAATATTGGTGTATGAAATGGAAAGCACTACGTAAATTTTCTGAAAACATATTACATAATATCTTCAGAATTTGTAGTTTATATTTTCATGATTATTCAGTGACATTTTAAGCATCACAAGTAATTTTAAAGAACAAAATTTCCACTTGATGGAAATATGTAAGTTTTTCTTCAAAATCTTAAAAATTCTATAATATTTTTCAGAAATATATTTCTAACAGCTCAATTACATTTATACTAATTTTACTTCAACCTTTACTGTAACTGTACTGCAATTCACTTCAACGATTTATGATATAAATATTGTAAACAAATTATACATACTCGCTTATTTCAGAAAAGTCGAAAAAGATTTTCAATTCTTTTTGAAGCATTATATTATAAGAAGTATCAGCGTATTAGCAATTTTAACACTGGGGTGGAGTTTACTCCTTATGTAAAAAACTGAATTATTTTAAAGAGTGTTCAGCAACCGGTAATGACATGCTCCACTGCTACTTTTTTACATTTTATATGTAATACTATACTCTATAGTGTCCCCCGTGCGCAATCCTTAATTCTGTGACTGTATTTCGATTAATTGAGCAAATACTACTAACTTTTTGTTTATTAAAAACAATATGGATAACAAAATAATAATAGAATTTGAACTGAAATTGTTCGTTATTCCTTTTCTTAGTATTTTATCAAAACCTTTTCTCGTTAGCGAATAGAAACAGCGCGGTAACAAGGATAAATAAAGTAAGGCAACTCCCAGCCATAAGTAAGACACAAAACGCGGCTAACTCGTGAGGAACTGCAAAACTTTGCGAGAATTTTGTTGCTAAGCACTGCGTAAAAAAGATCCTTATTCAGAAAAACACAGTAATTTCGCAATACTAGCTTTAGAGAAGTAAAGAAAAGAAACTTGGTTGTGTGCAACGGGGAGAAAAAATGCTCAAGGAGTGTCACGAATATCGCCTGCATACATTCTTTTTTGCGAGCTAGTTAAAATGGCGCACACATGCAGTAAAGTTAAACTGTTTTGTAAGATTTTGTAATATACGATTGAATAGTTTATACTTATAACATCACCTTATTTTAATGTTTGTGAATTGTTTCTTTATTCATAGGTTGCTTGAATAGGTCTAACTATATTACCAATGTATTTTAGAATTTTTATAAAATCTTTGGGAATAAAACGAACATTACAATTAATTAATATGGGAAAAATAAATCAGATTCCTGAATTCAATCTCTTCTCTGACATCAAATTCAATAAATATAATTGAAGCAGAGAACAGAAAGACAATAATTTATTAATATTTCATTAATATTGCCATGAATAATAACACTCAACATGAAAAATTCGAAAACCTTTACTAAACCTAAAATATAAACGATTTTTCTGAATGAGTGATTTTAGAAAAATCTAAAATTGTAAAAATATTTGATATTCGAATAACTGGAGCATTACAAAGCCTTCTGTTCGAGAATGCAAAAATAGAATGCACCGAATGGAAACCCATTTTCTTTCTATTCCATCAGGAGAACAATATTTCCCATTTCCCTACTGTAATGCAATAACTCGAACGGCGTTCTTGCAGCTCTTAGCAAACTATGCTAGAGCGCGGGTCATAAACCCCGATTGAATTTCTCTGTCTCTTCAGCGGCGCGAACACGCGTATGGGGCACTGCTACCGAAAAAAGTCGTCGACCGACGCACAAGTTGGTCTGCGCACGAATTAAGCGTCAGGAGTACGCGAGTGACGAAGGTCGTAACGGTATAATGAAACTCTTGTGGTGCAGCCAAGAGTCTCTCGTGCCCTCTCTTCTCTTCCGCGCGATTGTGCAGGCTGCGTTTTCGCCAGAATTAAAGTCGTTAGTCGACACACAGTAATGGATTATAGAGCGTGTATAACTGCGTATCAGTTTCTAGTGTAAGCGCGAAATGGCTGACTCCAATGCCAAGGATTTTATCGGAAAATAAGTGCTTTGGAAGATCACCTAAATGAGTCATTTACGTGCATATTGTTGTAACTCCATGTAGAACCATTAGAAGAAATAGGAGCTATGTATTTAAAGTTCGATAATGAACAATATGATACTTATGATGTTGTTTACTTGTTTTGCTTGAAAAAGCGTATCAGTGCATTATCCAACAGTATAATGCTATTATCTGTAAACTTTCTCTACCTGTATATCTATACTTTACCACGCAAATGGAAACCCAAAAGCTCATAAACACGCTCAGCCGCTTGCACACGCGTATTTACACGCATTCCCTTAGTGATTGTAGATTTGGCTTTCTGAATACATTTCGATCCCACATTACTCTATTCATCCGATGTACTTGCAAACATGCTGCGTTTACATTCCGTTAACGTCGTAAAGTTCACACCGTGTAATAATAAATTAATGGTTCTTTTTAAATGACATATTTTATATAACTATAAATTATTACTTCAAAAGATTTAGAGAAGCACAACTTTTTTATTAATGTTATTTATTTAAATGACAAAAACAAGTCAATGGTAATGCTATACAAATATGAAATGTGTTTCGTAAATTAAAATGTATCTTTCAGTTTGATATTTGAAATTGATTGATGGTAACATGAAGATTTTAATTATTGAATATTCTAGACATTTTTAATTAAATAATTTAATTTGTTCAGAAAGGTTGCCGAAACCAGTATTGGCATGGTTTTATGATTGATGGTTTATAGAGGTATGAAATAACCATAATACTATTTCATTGTTTTCATTGTAAAAATTATTTCTGATAAAACTGTAGAATAATCGATCTTTTTCTGCTGGAAAAGCCAGTTAGTGACAGAGCACCAGGTGATAAGACATCGAACCTCAAAAGACAGTGTCACGCTCCTCCCACGCGTCTCCTAAGGGACTGGCGGGCGATAAGGCAAACTCCGGAGGCTGCAGAGCTGGCCGTGTTTTCTCACCCTCATCGTCGCACCAATCGTCGTCGCCGTCAATAAGACAACGCGGCGATAAGAATCCCCTCTTCGTTCCCTCCCTTCCCCTTTCTACCATCCTCGGCATTGTGCCGTCCAGCGTAATTATTCGAAAACGGGGCACCGCCGACGCATGCTCAGCTAATGCGGGCACCTGAAATTGCAGAAATCGAAATGAGAAAGATAGAGGGGAATGGGGAGGAAGGGAATCAAACTTGACAATGGGAGGAAATGGCGAGGAAGCGCGCGAAAGGACGACAAAAGAATCGGAAGAGGGTGAGAGAGAGAGAGAAAGCGTGAGGAAGAGAGGCGAGGGGCGGTAAAAAGTGCTAATGGAATTTAGTGGATTTAATTAATGTAAGAGAAAGAGGTGGCGGAGGGGGACGAAGAGAGAAAGACATATTTTCGAGAGTCCGAGAGGTGAATTCTTGACTGTTGTACTGTGGGACGCTATTATCTGGCTGGGGGGAAATAATTTAATTTCGAAGTCAAAAGGATGGTTGCAAACTGTGTGTTGTAAAAGTTAATTTGGAAATGGTACAAATGGAATCGCAGATGTAACTAAAGAATGAAAATTTTTAATTAAGAATCTATTTGTTTTCATATCTCCACTATACGTATAGATTTGTGTATTAAGGTGGCTCTGATGAATTTACCAAATCAATAAGTAAGATCAAGGAAAAATACATATTGAACATGCGAATTTCAAGTTTTTTTATTGATATTTTTTTTTCAAGTAGGGTCACCAGGTGAACTACAGAGAACAAATTTATTTGAAAATTTTAATTTTAACATGATGGACTCTTATGGTGAGAAAAACTTTTATCCTCGTCATTTCGTGAAAATCGATAATTTTTTCATAAAATCACCTAGAGAGTACAGTATTGCAGTTACAAAATCTTATTGTGTAATGAAAATATACATTCAATTCACTAGCAAAATTTAAATACAATTTCATAAAATCGAAAATCATGCATATATCGACGCTCCTTACGAAGACTAGCACGTTTCCCAAAACTGCAACGAAAACTAGCATAACTCACGAGTTAGCGTTGAATACTAGTAAAATTTGCAAGATTGCGACGAAAAGTAGCACGATGCGCGAGTTTGCGACGAAAAGTAATGCGATTCGCAACATTGCGACGAAAACTAGCACTTTGCGCGTGACCACGCAATTATTCTATTGCGAGTCCATAATTATTTTTTTCTCACCTATATCTTTGAAATGTTTGCAATGAAAATAAAGCGTAGCAATACTATATATCATTTATCGAGTTAGCGCTGATCAGGCGCGTAATTTAGACTCGTCACATATTCTTAATCTTGAAAAATACAGGTAGTTTCCCGAAAAGTGCTATTTTTCGTGGCAACCTCGCGAAATGTGCTACATTTCGTTACAAGCAGTGGAACGTGCTAGTTTTCGCCGCAATCAAACGGATTGCGCAAGTCTTCGACACGAATCAATGGGATGTGCTAGTCTTCGCCGCAAACGCTGAAATTGATTAGTGTTCGTGGGAAACAGAATCGTTCTAGTTTTCGTAAGGGGCGTCGATATATTGTATGTATATATTTTCTGATTATTTGACAAAAAAAATATTGGTGTCCGCCTCCCCGGAGCCTCCAGAGATACGAACCAGCATGCTGAAGAAAATTGTTTGTCATATATCACATTGATGTATTGTTGCACGTAGTCATGTAACTTCGATTTAGGCGGTAGTAATCGGTCGATTTTGTACTCTTTGTGTCGTTCAAATATAGAAAATTAAATTAGGATGTTATGTTCTTAATATTGCAAGAACACCCTGGTAGAACTGTTAACCATAAGTTAACTATTTTTTGTAGTATATCAGACATAAGTGATAGTATTTACACTTCATAAAATAGGTATTTTAAGTAACAGTAAAATTTATAAATGAACCATACTACTTTTGTATGATGATTTCGGCTAAAAATTTTGCTTCCATTTAATTACCTCCTTCAGCCTTAAAATATGATTAATTTTCTGCCAGGGTATTTCATATCATAAAGTTATTAAAAAATTTAGCGTGATGGTTTCAAAAAAATTTAATATTTTTAAAACTACAAGTATGTACCTAAATACTTTTATAAATATTAAATATTTTTGAAACTATCCAGCTCAGTTTTCAATAACTTTATGATGTGAAAAATGTTCTCGCAATATTATATGAATAGAAAATTCTAACTTTAATTTTCGGCGAAATCAAATTCAAGAAACGGATAGAGCAAGTTCCGTCTCTAAAGAGAGCTAAACAAAAATGCAATGGCATCTTAAGTATACGAACGTCATCAGTACATGCCCGACAAATAGACGACGACAAAAGAAGAATGCAAAAGTCCGGGACAAAGCTTCGAATAATGCCGAGAAGAAGAAGACAGAGCGAGAGCGAGATAGAGAGAGCGGAAGAGAGGGAGAGAGCGGAAGAGCGAGAGAGAGCGAGGGGGAGAGAGAGGGGGAGAGAGAGAGAGAGAGAGAGAGAGAGAGAGAGAGAGAGAGAGAGAGAGAGAGAGAGAGAGAGAGAGAGAGAGCAACGCAAAGGTAACGAATTCTTCGCGTCGGTTTTAATGCAACGTAAAAGTCGCCGGCGTCGTCGTCCCCCTGACGTTACGCTTTCCTGTAGGAGCGGGACACACAGCCTGAGGCGCGATACACGGACTGGGAGGAGAGGTAGTCGAGATTTGCGCAGTCATTCCGCTGAGTTTTGCAATTAGCTGTAAATACGAGTTTTCTCAGGGGGAATTGAAGGGGGTAGCGCAGAGCGGAGCGCATAACCGTTTCGCGGCGTGCGCGGGAGTCGTATCGTACAACGCTTGCGTTTGCTAGCGCGTGTGCAAGAGCGAGAGAGAGAGAGAGAGAGAGAGAGAGAGAGAGGGTTGTTCTCACGGGGTTTAGGAAAGCGCTCATGCGACGTCAATCAGCCCGGTTGGGACTTGTTTTTCGTTTGAGATCCATTCGAGCTCGAAGCGCGTGGTGCATTTTTTTTCATTATAATATGCAGATTGGAAATTATATATCTCAATAGGGGTTTGGTAATGTGAGCTTGAGGGAATTTGCGTTACGAATGAATGAACTGGGTCGGATAATCAATAGAAATTTGAAAAATTTTTATTAAAAGTGAGATGAATGATTATTATTTTAAAATATCTATTAGTATAAATAAAATTTTCCATAAAATTGTTAATATTTTTAATTTGACATTACTTATAACGTTTTACAATTAATAACCATAATTCTAATTAGAATGGAAAATTTTGTCAGGGAAGCAAATCAATTTTGTAATTCAAAAAGTTAATGGCGGTTTTAGTTTTTTCCATGCTTTTACGGTATAAAATAGTCGATAAATCACACTTTATTGTTTTTTATTTTGCACTGAATGTACATTGGCTTGTAATTAAAAACCATATATCGATTGTACAGCAATTTGGAAATTGAAAATTTTTTAACAATTTTGTTCGCCGTTGTATAGTGAGAAATTTTAAAAAGCCTTTCACGAGTTTTTATGACTCTGGATCTGTGCCAAATCTGGCAGTCTTCTATTCCTTTAATGTCGTCGTAGAGGAGATTGAGATTTTTAGGGTTACTGGGAGTGGTTAAACTTTACATCGCCATTGCAGATAAAATACATACAAAATAAGTTTTTATTTTTATTTTAATTAAAATTTTCTTCATCATTAGTGGAAAAATACTAATGATAAACTTTCACAACTTTGTCACGTTCCTTTTCCATATATGATCAGTCCACGATTGTTAGTAGTATAAATTATTATGCATAATTCATTTATTAAAGTTATGTTATTCGAGGATTCTCAATTTTTTCTTTTGATTCGGCTATCTTTAGTTGACAAAAATTAAGAAAAAATCCTCATATAATATTGAGTCTACAAATTTATTAAAATTTAACTTGCCAATTTGAGTAACGGCAAGCGTCGATAGTATAATAAATGGAAAGCTACCGTTTACAAAAATGAAAAAAAAAATCGGTTCTCATCGCTATACGGCGCCCCGACACAGAATCCCTTTAACGCATCAGAACGCCAAACGTGTTCAGAGTATCAACCATTCAAATAACTGTTTACGAAAAGTTTTAGTGTCAAGGCTTGCCATGCTTTTGGTATCCTATTCTATTTGGACTCAACATTTTTTGTAAGGTTTTCGTGAAATAATTTTGATTTTTGAAAGAATATACCTAAAAGAAAAATAAAGACAAACAATTAAAATAACTTGTCTTGATAGCTGAAACTTATTGGCAATATGTTGTCAACATATTCACTGCCAATGTATCAGTAATACATTGGTAATAGTATAATTTCATGTCAGTCATTGGCACCATATGGGTGAAATGCGCATTAGCAATGTATTATAATTATGTCGGCTATTATATTTGAATGTTTCGCTGACATATTGCTAATTCGAATATCCAATATATTAACAGTATGTTGCCCGTAGGCTAAATTTTTTGCGCATGGGTCTCATACATATAGTGAGTGACTCGGCTGGAAATATTTCAAACGTCTCGGCCACACTAGCATTGTATTGTATATTATACTACTTCTCCGCGTATTACTTTTCTTCGTGTTTATTATACTTAATTATTATTATTTTTTTTAAATAAATTTAAAGCGTGCGTTTTCCATTATTTTTCATATACCATAAAACGGGCATATAATATTTGCGCGCGAACGCCGTTCATGCACGCTATGAACAGCCGTTCATTAGTGACGATCACAACCGGCAGCACTACACTACTGCTGCAAAATTAGATAAACTTCATTTGTACGGTAGCTCTGCGTGCCGTCCCGATGAGACAAAAATTCAGTTTCGCTTGCAGCATCCCCCTAAAGTAATAAAGTCCCTATAGCGTTATGCGAGCCAACGGCGTTTGTTACCCCTGGCTCCGATACAACCACTATCACCGCCACCGCTAACAAGCAGCCGCCGCCGCCGCCGCTCTGCAGAGGTTAAGGGAGAGGAAAGAGATTATTAGCCCGCCCGCGCCCATGCTAGCGTGGCAACATCTGCTAGTCAAATCAAATTATCGTAACGATCGAGCTGCCCTCGTGCGAGCGGTGGTTATATGCACCTATATGTGCGTGTATATATATACATATATATATATATATATATATATATATTCTTGGTCTGTGTGTGTGCGTGCCACGTTCATCGATAAAAATATTACGCGATAATCGTAAGCGAGTTACGAGCAACCGCGGGGCTATTTGCGATGCTATGATGGAAGATTATTTCGATTTTTCCGTATTCTTTTTAAAACACGCCTCACAGCGGTTGGATAGTCAAGTGCTGTTATGAGAGAAATTTCCGGCCGATGCTTTTCTAAAACTTCGTTATTGTCGGCTTGCCCAGGTATGCCAGGAATGGAAACACTGGAATATCGCTCGCAGCATTGTATTGATTGGTACGTCAGTTTAATTGAATCAGCGAAAATGTAATTTGAATAAAATATTTCTACTTAGCAGTACTTAATTTAATTAAAGAATAAATCAAAGAGCAAGATAAGCTTAACTGAGATAACTTATATATAAAAATAATCAAATAATTCTAAATTAGTTTATAAAAATGTTAAGTAAAAAACAATTAATTTTAAAATTCAATATGTGATATGCCTTGCATGAGATATGTTACAATATGCAAATGTAATTACTGGTTTTATTTTTAAAACGAAAAATTTTAATTAAAATTTCTTGTTTAAATTGATTATAAAAAAGGCTAATTTTGAAGCTTCATTTCATGGCTAGCTTTAAATTAACGATTTTTTTATATAATATAATTGATAACATTTATAAAGCATAAACTTATGTAGCGCGCACTTATTATCGATGCAAATAAAAAAAGTAGTAGTCGTTAATAAATAAGTAGTAGTCTTGCTTTTTTATCGAAAATAAAAATATTACTACTTTATTCAAGCTTCAACAAATATTCAACTGTCACTTGACCCTATGGATGAAAACTAATGTCTATAATAAAAGAAAACAGTCTTTGACGGGCCCTCTATAAACGAGCAAAATATTTTTAATTAATAATAATAATAATAATTTATTTGATAAATTCAAAATTTAAGGACAGGCCGATGACCTCACGATTGAAAAAATTCTACAAAACAATGTTCCAAGTTATGTTGCTACGACGGCTTATGGCACTGACCTATTTTATTTTTCATACAATTTTAAAACTTCTACCAAAGATTATTTAATAAAAATACGAGGCATATTTTAGAGACTATAAAGAACAAGGTACGAAGGTTAAAAAATGGGGGTGTACTAATTCTACCATTTCCCGTAGAACTGCCCATATACGTGTAATAGCTCGCAAACAATTAATACTAAAGGAAAGAGAACGCGGAATGTATGAACTTCTAACTGAATTACCGATCCCTATATACGTATTTTTATTTCAAACCTGATACAATGTATATACTATTTGCAGAAAAAAAAATTTATTGATTTTGAAAAAATACTTTCAGATGAAAAATGAAAGTACTGAAAATATTATCGTATGTGTTCCGAAATAATGTATTATATTCAGAGCGAATCAATCTTCATTCTCAGAAGCGCAGCATCATCCCGATCTCGAATTACTTGCTCTTGCCTGGCCCTAATACCGTAAAAGTCGCTCTGCGCCATCCCGCCCCCGGTACTTACAGACCTATATAGTTTCGCAGCGATGTTGCAGCCCGCGCCTCCATCAGCAAGATCGGCCATTCCCTCGACACGATCCAGAGGCTTATGTTAAACAGAGGCTCACGTGTCCCTGCTCGGAATATCGTATTTTCAGAGGCCGCGTTGAAGAAAAGTGCTCTCGCGCCGTTGGTCAGACCAAGGCGCATTGTGAATTGCGTTTCGCGCGAGGGCGCAGCAGAACTGCGCGCCGTGGTGTAGTGGCTTCGGCAGAGTTGGTACCTCATAATTGGCCTAATTACTGCACTGTTTTTGCCCTGTTCAGCGGGCATTTCGGGGCAGGCCTGGCGAACGGAAACTGTGTCTTGGTTTTTATTCCCTTTGACGCGTAGCGAAGTGTGCAGCGTAATTTTCGGGTAAAACGAGGTTGAATTAGGTATTTATGCGTATACGTGCGCGCGCGCTTTTGTTGTATAACCCATTCCGTAATTGCAAATTGCGTTGGATGAGCGTAATTTGTACTTTGAAAACTCATCACGGTTACAAAGTGAGTTGCTAATGGCAATATAGAACACTTGAGCAATTACAAAATTACATGAACCACATTCCAGACTGTTCAATTTACGAAATATTGGATTCGAATTATGTTTCCTTTTATTTTTAGAGGTTCTACGTTACAGCAATGTACTTCGTGCGTTGGTTTCAATTTAATTATTATATGATAACTATTACGTTGCAAACAGTAGTGCCTCGAGCGAGGGGATCCTGACGGGGCGCTCATGACAGCTTTTTTCAAGTTTCGACGCGTCGCTGCGGAATCTTTGGAAATTCGATAGTGATGCTGACTTTGATCTGTTGTCACTTGCCTTGAAAATGTATTTAATACAACTATAAATATCATTTTTCAATGACATTTCGGTTATTTACGAACAAAAATACACCAAATTTATTCTAAAAACCGAATAATGCAATTAAGCTTTGAAATTTCCAAAATAATGGTGAAAAATAATATTTTTCGAATGCGTTACATACATAATCAAAATACGGTCTCATTATTATAAATTCGATATCTGGCAGTAAAATTAACGCGGGCATCTGTTGATCCTAATGAACAGTCGTGCCTAAATACGTATGTAAACAGGCGCTCGTGCAACGCAAGTCACGGCGTCACGCCGCGGCAGCACCATTTGCCGAACAATTAGAACTGATGAGGCGGATTGTGCGAGGGAGTGTATTTTTGCGCGAACGCCCTAATTTCGCGGATAATTGTACAAAAGCTCGAAATGAAGCTTTCGCGGATCATTTTGGGGGAGGCCCGAATACGACAAGGTTAGACTGTCGTGGACCGTGCGCCGCGCTCTGCGCACCCGTTGAATAACACATGAATCATATTGAATAATTCGATTCCCGACAGTGACTAAGTGCGTAACGAATGATAATGTCACAGGCGTAAATGCGACGCTTATACGTTACATTAACCGCCGTTAATATACATATTTATACCGAAAGCACACGTGTGCGCGAACGCGCGTCCTAGAATATATCTGCGAATTTTCCGAGGCAGGGATTTACAATATATATTAGGTAATAAATTAAACTTATTCGTAAACCGAGTAAAATTAACGAGGTATTATGGAGAATGCGAGTGTTTCATACTTATTAGGCGGATTTTTGTTCTGGGGATTACTTGCGTTGCTATATACGTAAATGTGTACCTCTTTAAAAAAAAGTATAGAATAAGTAATATTTATTAGAATTGTCAAAATATGAGTACAACCTGTTAAAAAAAACAAATTTCCGCATATTGTTGAATTATATGATTAGGAATAATAAGTTATTCACATAATATATATGAGGAAATTCAGACAAAATTTCAACTTTAGACCGTCTCAAAACTGGCCAAATTTTTGTTTGTTTGTAGTCATGAGACCACCTTCCGGACGAGTTTTTTTTACACGAGAAAACTCGCGTACAATTAAAAACGTCTATGTCTCATATTTATTTAGTAATTGAAATTTTTTAAGAAAATTGAATAAAGGCCTTTTTCAAACCTCAGCTATTTAGCTCAGAAACGTTCTACTTATTTTTTTGAAAATTATAAAATGTTGGTTCTTTCATAAGTTATAAAAGTTTTAAGTTGAACGTCGAAAAGGCATAAAAATCCCTCAAAGTCGGGGCTACTGATTCCAGCGATTCGTGTTATGCCTTTTCGACGTTCAACATTTAAACTCTTATAACTTTTGAAGTAATTAACATTTTTTAATTAAAAAAAAAAATGAAAACTCTATCTTTCTAGTTTCAATTTCTTTTTTGAAACTTTGAGTAGAACGTCTCTGGGCTAAATAGCGAGACTTAAAGAAAAGGTTTTTGTGGACATTTTTGTAAAAAATTTCCAGTTTTAAAAAAATGTGAGACAAAGATGTTTTTATTTGTACATGATTTTACCCGTCTACATTGTGACTTAAGAAGAAAAAAGAATAGAAATGATTTTAAGGCGAAATGGGGTACCAGACCGAGCCTAGACAGATAGCTTGACTTATTTTCTTTTATAATATTCTTCCGATTTTCTACATTACACGGGGTCTCTAAATTACGAAGTACCATCCGAATGATGCTTCGAAAAATAGGGCATGTGTCTAGGTTTCGATAAGTATTTAATGAGCATCAAAAATTAATTACTCCGGCATGCCTGGGTGAATTTCTACTCGAGAAGGTGTGCCTTCAAAATAAAATTTGACCCTGAAACAAAGTTCAGAGACCGCCTGAGTTTGAGATTTGTTCTGAATTTTCTCATATATATATTAGTTGTTAGATGAAAATTTTTCAATAATATTATTATCTGCATCTCTAGCAGAGTTCATCAAGCCAAATATACTCACAATTATCTTTTAATTTTAAACCGGAATTCCCAACTAAGCTCGTTTTTAATCACACGGTAAATCGAACTTGCCTCATAAATGCCAGAGAAGGTCGACAGTGCGTGAGCTGATAAAGTTTTATTTTTTATTCATCTCCTCGTTACTCGTTCACGACGAGCAGCGCGCAACTTTTTCCGAATGAAGAATCTAGGGAGTTAGGAGGTCGGGTGAGGCCGATAATAGAATGATGTCGATTTACTGTCCGACCATCTCCTTTCGCTCCCTCCCTCCTCTTTCTCTCTACATTACTCTCTCTCCGCACCCTCTTTCCGCGCTGCTTCACGGCTTTACGTTTGCATCATAAAGTTTTACGATATCTAAAGCAAATCAAGGCTCGTTAGGGCTTTTTTAAAATGAAAACATTACTTCTTGACTCTGGAGTGTATATTATCGTTAAAGATTAGCGATTGAAATAAATTAATAAAAATTTTATGGCTCTCGAGTTAATTGATTTATAAGAGTAGTAAATTTCCTCAAATACTTTATGCTATAAGATTATCGTTTATGTCTCAATGAGCTATATTGGAAGAGTATTATACTCTTCAAAGCCTTGTACACTTTGAAATTTTAGCTCATATAGTTAACATTTTGGAGTGAAATAAAATCCTCTGTATTTTGGAGTTGGCCGCTAATTCTCTAGTTAAGCAAATGCGACTGATGAAACCTTATAACGATGAATAATAAAGTTTGATAAAAGTTTTGCAATTCTCCTTTCTCATTGTCCTAGGTTCCAAGAGTAAAATTTATAATACGCGTATGTGCGCGCGAGGGTGGATGTGCACGCACGCGTATATGGCTACGTGCATCAAACTTTATGAAGTGTAAATATCTCGTTTACGAAGTTAGGTGTTAATGAAGCAAGTGGTAATGTATTGGCAGCAAATATTAACTTTATTTTTCACCCTCCCAAGCATAATGCTATTAACTCTCGTTTCAAATAAATAAGGTCAGTGACCGATAAAAATCAATTTTAATTTAATCCTATTATTTTAAATTTTTATTTTTATTCTTTTTGGCACGCGAGTGGAATTTCGAATTTTAGACGTAAATAACGTTCTCCCCCTCTTTGTTGAGACTGCACACAACGAAGCCAGAAAAAAATTTCACTGCAGTTGCCTGGTGGGGTGAAATTTTTAATAATGAGTAAAGAACGGAAAACCCACGCGAAGGTGGAACCAGCGACCCATAAAGAAGCTCAAAATAGCGGACGCTCAACGCGCGCGTATTTGAAAACAGTCTTTCGCCGGCGGCCGCTGAGGAGAGAATGAATAAATGCATAAGCGCGAGAAATTTACATGCGTCCGGTATACGCAGCACGAAAAAGCCCCGTTCTCGTTCCTCCATGGTGAAAACTTGATATACGTGATTGTGGCCGGCGGTATTAACGAGAGTAAAACGAGCCAATTTATAACTGACAGCCGCTCTGTGCGCGCTCGCGATGCTGCGCGAGCATGCGGCCGCTGTGAACGGTTTCGATGTAGCCATAAAGAAGCGACGTGCGCACGCTTTTCTCTTTTCTCTTATTCGCCTCTTGTGTGCTCGGCGCCTCCTCCTCTTTCGGAAAGCACAGAGTTCGCGTTTCGCGGTTACGTTCGTATAAAAGCATTTAATGTAGAAGGGTAGGGTAAACGAGGAGGAGAGATAGAGAGAAAGAAAGAGAGAGAGAGAGAGAGAGAGAGAGAGAGAGAGAGAGAGAGACGGGGGGGGGGGGGGGGGCATTGACTCTTCGATCAAAGAGAATTGCTAATTAAATTCTTTTAGTATTTAGCAAAGTGTTGGAAAAAAATTAATATTACAAGCCAAGAGAAAATTGCATAAATAACAATTACCCTTTGAGAACTGATGAAGCGTGAGCGGTAGTATTAAATTCTGCTTTGTGGTTTATTCATGAAGTTTTACAGCTTAATGTTTATCCATATTCAGCGATATTCCTTTACTCATATAATGAATCATAAAGGTGATTTTATAAAGAAAATCGTATTGTTGTAAATTAAAAATTTTAACTGTTCCTGCAGCCTTGTATGAATTTATATTAATAATGGTAATTTCGAGAATAATATTTATAATAAATTAATGTAAAGCTTGAATTTATTAATTAAATTTAAATGAATATTGTTCAAATAATTTCTACGTATGTTATTTTCGGTCATAATTCAAATTAGATGAAATAAACCAATCGAAAAATGCAAACACTTCAGAAGATACAAATTCCATTGAAATTAGTTTAATAATGATTAATTTCGAATTCATAGTCATGCAAAATGTAGTATAGTGTGATCTTTATTTGTACAAAATTGAGTGAAAAGGCTTTCTCCACTGTAGTAGAAATCATATTATTTTACAGTAGAGAAGCTACATAATTTTAGACTAGCCAAACTCTAAATGAAATATCTTTTAAATAGATTGAATAAATTAATAATAAATTATGTACACTTTACATCGACTTTGATCAGATCAACGGTACTTTACATATTCTTTGAAAATTACTAAAGGTCTTAGCTATATATCTCAATTAAAAGCTCTTACTTTAATAATTTTAATAAAATATTGCCCATCTTTCTGATTTTTAAATTTATTACGTTTTAACTATAAATATATGATATACTCGATCATATCATACTTTTTACGAAAGCTGAATGCATGGTAATTTTCGTTTCAAAGTTTCTTCGTATTCTAGGTGAAAATCAATTCTCAAACACGGCAAACACTCATATTCCCGGCCTCGGGATCACGCATCAGCGTACATCTCCCGAGAGCTCGCTATAATCACAGCCGCGTACGCTTAACGAAATTCTCGCGCAGCTCTGGGTCGTGCGCTCGCGTATAGCATTATTTTCGCAAATCCGCGCGGAAAGTTCGAACCGAGCCTCCGCGCCGCACGGCCGTAATCGCATTATAATTTGGGCGCAGCCGGGCTTCTACCCGCTAAGCTCATTTGCATGGGGAGGCGGCTGCGGCGGTGGTTGCATTGCGTCGCGGGCAGACTCAGATATACATACATATACATATATATACACATATAAATATAACAGGTTGCGTGAATTCATTCCATGTCGCTCTCTTATTTTGTTGCAGGGAAAGCTCCTAGGTAAAGCGGATGCTTACTTCAGTTCCTTTCGTCGCTGCAATTATCCGAGAATCCGGGCGCCGCATACCACGGAGATAGTCTACGAGTGCGCCAGGTACTCGAGGTAAGTTACGCTTTCTCCATCGCCAAACGGTGGTTTCTCTAGCGGGCAAGCATCTCTCCTTTTCTCTCTCTTACTTTTTTTGGTAGCAAGGTTGTTGGGCGATGATTGCGCGTTAATCTAAATACTTGGCGAACGATAATTCCGTGTCAGCAGAGCGGAAGAGTTCATTCCGTAAATATAGTGAATTTGCAATTATTACTTTTTCGGGTGATTTTATGTAATCGCAACTGTGCAAACTTATGATGGAAATTTAGATTTCTAAGTAAACTGAATGCTCAACTACTTGTCTGTTCATCAAGCTGGTGTTAGCATTTTACCAAATTAGATATTTAGAACACTGCTTTAGTGAAAAACAGATCGAATCAGTTCGGAAATCGACAAAATTGTTGTAAAACGTAATTGTACTAATTCCTAGCATGCAAACAAGAATTCCAAGTTGTAGGATCGTGAGAAAATTCACGCTGACATAAATTGAGCGCCTCGCTTCGTTACGCTCGCTCGCGGATAGTGAACTCACTCGCGGAAATAACCTGCGACTTAAATCCCTTGTTACATCATGTACTATTATTCCCAACTTCACTATAATGACCACTTTTTTGACCCAAAAAACGGGACAAAAGTAGCATTTTATTCCCTCTTATACTTTGCTTCCGGTATTGGGATACGTCTCTCAAAACAGGGATATCTCTTGGGAAGTAAACATTTTTTTTCCAACACGGGCGTAAAGTGAGCCTTTTTTCACGCCTATAAGTTGAGTAGAAAATCTAAGATCGGAAGTCAAATTAATGAACCTAAGTAATTTTGCAAAACTTAAACAACTTAAAAAGTAATTTTGCAAAACTTAAACAACTTAAAAGTAATTTTGCAAAATTTAAACAACTTAAAAAGTAATTTTGCAAAACTTAAACAACTTAAAAAGTAATTTTTTACAAAGTAAAAAATTTGTAAAAGATTACAGTTTTATTGTGTATGTCTTAAATAAATTTAAAATAAATTAAATATATTAATATATATTTAATATATTTATGATTTTGTGTTAAATCCAGTATTTGTATGACATTATATTATATAATATTACATATTATGAATTAGCAAGCATCTTCATTCAACCATGCTTTAAGTACCAATTAGAGCTATTACACTCACTTCTTTGTTGTAGCTTTTTCTTAGCACTATTTAATTGGGTGGATGCGCCTAAAATCTAGTTGGTACGTAAAGCATGGTTGAATGAAGATGCTGGCTAATTCATAATGTGTAATATTATATAATATAATGTCATACAGATACTGAATATTTTTGGTTATATAATAGTAACAATAGTACGATAGAATTTCTGTTCCATAATTTATCAGTCAAACTAGGAGTTTACTACTACGGTTAACTTTGAAACCATCTTTTTCCATATCTAATATTACTAAGTACTTTATTTAACTTTGGGTTATTATAAAAACAAATTTTATTGCAAATGATGTGCCTCATGCATATTTTGATTGCTGTTTATTATATGAGTTATGTATTAATGATGAATGTGTTGCTGCGATATTTTTTTCTAATTTAAGCATCTAAATTTTAAAGTATTCAATAAGTTATAAGTGTAGTAAACTTTTTATGCTGTTTTTCTAATTCTTCTTACATATTACTGACTGAAACTTACTTTCAATATATGGTAAGTACTATCCGGAACATGGGATATGGCCATCTTTGAAACTTGATTTAAAAAAAAAGCACATTTTTTTTCTTTTCTTTTCAGAAAACAAAGCTCCAATAGATTTCGGTCAATTCAGAGGCAGTTTGTACCTAAAATAACCTACTTCCACAAAAATGTTGGTAGTCGAAGGGTTGATCGGTTTTTGTTTTCATCATTTTAATGTTTATAAGGAAATTTGATCATACTTGCATCAAATATTTAATATCAGTGATTTTTTTCTTCTTTTTAGTAAGAAAATGTCCTAATTTATGAAAAAAAAAAACTTTTTAACTTATCTCAAACCGTTTTAGAGCAATATTCAATCAAAAATCCACTGAAAATGAAAAAAATCTGAAAAAGTTCAGGGGAGTCTAGAATGATGAGTATAATATTTTCTGGGAGTTTTAGGAAACTCGATGTTGTGACCTCTCGATTTGACGGAAAATCGCCATATATATAATGTGTTGTTTTTAAAAGGATACTGATAGTAATAGTTTAATAATTACAGTTTAATGAAGTATAATAGATTGTATCATCTGTTTAAATATCTAATTACTGTAGACTAAATTGATTTAAATGGTTTAATTATTATTAATAAATATACAATATGCCCAATTATACAAATGAACATTAAATTCATAATTTATCAAAATTATCTTCGTATATACTTAATAATAAACCAATCATTTATTGCAGCAATGATGAATATTTATATTAGTCTTTTAAAATATCACATGAACAACGTCGAATACATAATAATTAGTAAATATTTAAATTGATAAATTGAATAAAATACCTCGCGCATCGCTATACAACAATAAAAACCTTATCTTCTTTCTAAAGGACCATTAGATGTCCTAAACAACTAACTTAATATTTATTTTTTCTTGATATTTTACATAAATCTGACGGTCAAATAATAGCTGAGGTAAAAACTTAACGTAAATTAAGAGTAGGTTTTATATCAGAGGCATAATAGTCGTACGCCCGAGAGAAGAACACAATATTTCGTTATAGAACATGTATGCAAATGTTTGTATATTGCGGGCACAAAATTCGATTTTGCAAAAATGTTCGAGAACTTATTTTTGGCTAGTCAAACTTGGCCCCAGGAGGAGATGATTACTATTTGATTAGTAAAAAGTGATTTTCGCAATATTTTTTATTTTACATTCGTATGTTAAAGTCGCACTTTACGCCTGAAAAATACGAACGTTTTCACTTTATGTCTCCTATGACAAAAAAATTATATTAATCTATTGTCAGTTCGTAGAAAAATAGAATAATAGAAGTTGTCTATTATAGAAGGTATTGGAGGAAAAATACGTGTCATAAAATAACTTCACGAAACTATAAGTTTATGTACATTCACATAATGCAATTAAAATTTTTTCTGCGAAAAATAAATAATTCGACATTCGATTCTGAAACATAAATTTTTTTTTAATTATAAATTATTAAAACGCCGTTTTACAACATTTTTCAGTATTAAAGTTTCTTCTATATACAATTCAGAGACCTCGGTGTGTGGTTTTATTTCTACGTCACTTTTTACGATCATTATAAATCATTTTCTGAAACGGAATAAAAATGCAAAATAATGGCAATTTAAACGAAAAAAGCCGGACAGTTCACGATATATCCCTATTTTTCATGGAATATAATGAAAAGTCGCGCTTGCGCAACGTTGAATAAAAATAAATCGGATTCGCTCAAATAAATTCCTAAATTCGTTTAATTCCTTTTTTTTTTAAAGGCTCGCTTCAGAGGGTCACGTATACGCACATGTGAATTTGCAGTCATCGAAATTGTCAATAGGTCTGCGCTAGTAATCGTTTAACGCTGTAGAAAAAGAACCATCGGAGGTTTTTAATATGCTTCAGCGAATGCATGCGAGTGCTAAACTAAATCTGCCTCCACCTCGATTTTAACTCGACTTCCAAATCGTTGATCTGTTGGTCCTTAGGCTCGCGCAGTGAAAAATACGCGCGCGAGGGGGAAAAAAATATCGGTCAACCGTTACAAAACGAAAAATCCAACGAGGCGCGTCGGCGACGGCGCGTCACACACACTTGACTGCCGCGTAAATCCGCGTTGCAGCTGCGTGTTCTCCATTTATATGCGACTGTGTGTGTATAAGTATACAGATACTGGTAGGAGGAGTGTGGAATATCGCGCATTAGTCACAAGATACGCAGGCGTAACGTACTTTGCGACTACGCGCGAATAAATTGTAGCTCATGCTTGATGAAGCACCCGCAAGGAGTACTATTTCGTACGTGACATCACTTTTTGAGCTAAAATTTATGTCCGCTTTTAGGTCTTTTAATTTGAAAATGATGTTTACTTTATATACTTACTTTAGGATCTTTTTGAATGTCGCATTTTATTTGTTGCAATAAAAATTTTCTGAAAATGTTGAAAGTATCTTTTGTTATTTTGAATAAAGATTATAATACTTATAGTGAATTCTCTTGACTGATGAATATGTGATTGAAATAAACTTTCAATATATTTAAAATAACGAAGTAAAAAGTAATAATTTTATATTTTAAGCGTGCAGTATTAAATATTATCAAAATAAAAATAAACTGTCACAATGGAAATTACATTTCACGATATATAAAAAGTTCGGTGACATCTGCACGGAATGATACAAATAATTTACGAAATCTTCGTAAAACCTGAAATATCATTGCAAATATCCGAATTTCGTTGGAGCGCTGAGCTCCCTTTAATGCGCGTGTTTATTTCCTTTTTCATGGGTGTAATCACACGCGCGGGATAAAATGGCATTTTACGAAATTCAGATGCGGGATATTTATCGTACGCACACCTCGGTAAATAGACGTGCGCGCGCAACCCTGTGTCCGACATGACTTGCGTGCGCGATGATGAATTTTAAAAAGCGCACACCCGGTTTTCAATTTAATGCGTCAAATTAAAAAGTGAATTAATGGTGTCAATAATTCGAAAAACTGAAAATGTGCTTTCAAGAGTGTCCTATTTGCAAACGTTTTCTAATTTGAGTTTTAATTCATTCGATTACATTTATAACGTAGGCTTAAATCTTTCTTTTTCAATATTTGCATCTACTGCATTTTAATGGCCGAGCATTAAGCTTTCATACATTTTTTATGGAAACAGAAATCTGTGCTATAGTCAATGGTATATCATTACAAAATTTTACTGGATGTGCATTAAATACACAACGTAAGCGTGTATAAATAAAAGAAATAAATTTAGATGACATTTACTTTCAGCGATAGATGATACTGATATTTTTCAACATGCAGTATGTCGAGCGGAGATTTTTTAGTCTGTGCGTATATCATGTACATCCTCATATTTGTAATTGAATATCCTTTCGGAATAAAATAGAATATAAAGTTTTCTTGTTTTTCTTATACAAATAAACATGTTTGAATACTGATATGTAAGCTTTTACTTTAAATGCTTATGTTTTCTCTAATAATACTAAAATATGAATAGATAAGTAAAATAATATTGGAGAATTAGGAAATAATATCGTACAACAACATAAAATATCGAGAAAATAACAGAAATAAACGTGTAATAATGTAGTAAAATAATTTTAAAATAACGAAGAGATAACGTTTAATTATGTGAAATAACTGAAAATAACGTGAAAACATCACAAAGGAACGAAAAAAAAAATAAACGAAAAATAAAATGAAAAATAATATGAGAAAATAATGCAAATTAACCAAAATGACGGTTAATACCGTGATCTTTCCGCGTGATCCGAGTTTGCATTATTATATGTACTACTGGAAATCTCAAAGAACCCATCACAAGTATTTCCGATCCCTCCGTGAATCTACATATTATTCGTCCAGACGAAAGAAGAGAACACTCAGCGAGCGAAAACGCTGGGGCGTGAAAAAGGGGAACATTCAATTGGCGCCCGGGACGAGAATTTCCCACCCCATGGTTCTCGCGCGGGGGCGCGATAAATCTAGCGGCTTATTTTTCCGTCGTCGCTCGGCCGCGTGCGCATTCCAGTCGAGATTCCCCGAGCCGATAAATCGTTTATCGCTGTCGAGGCCGCGCGCTATTTATGCCCTCGTGCTGTCTCGCTTCTCTTTCGACTCACCCGCGAGCGGAGCGTGACGATGCAAAGCGGGGGTGGCAGTTGGTGCGTCGCCTACCGCCTCCAAATTCCTGAGCACGTGCGTTTAGGATACCGAAGACGCGGCAAGAGAATGTTCGAAATTGTTCGAATGATTCGTCCGCGCGCTCCGGCAGGTAACTGCTAATTTTTTCTTTTACCTTGCGATTGAAGAATTTGAAACCGATATTTTCCGTTAAAACTTGCGATGAATTTAATTCCAGAAGCGTCTTATAGAGTAATTATTACTCATGCTTTACTTTTTTATCAGTAGCTATCGATTTTTGCCTGGTTCTAAAAAATAATTACTGTATTTTACTTGTAAGATGAATAATATATAAAGTAAGAGGGAAATAAAAGACGGGCAATTCGGAACTAGTAAATAACTTTTTATAATTATAAAAATTTACATTTTTATATTCAAAGTACCGCAACAATACAAAATATTCTATTAAAAACCATCGTTTGATTAAAAAAGCCTCTATCTATTTGGGCTTAATTAACCGTTGTCCTAAAATTACACTGATTTATAAATATTAATCAACATTGCATATACTTACTGATTCTGATTTTAAATTCAAAACCGCGGTTTAAAATAATTTTATATTCTAATAAAATCTCTTTCAGTTTAATTCATAGCTGAACAAATTTTTCGTAATATTAATTATTATAATTCTAGATTGAATCAATTAGTTCAAAAGAACAAAAAAATGTTTCAAAACTATTTTTATATTTTTTAAGAAAGGTACAATTCTAGTGTGCATTTTTCCGATAACGATGTCTTGGTCGTAATGGGTTAATTAATATTTATGAAAAGCTTCAGGTTATTTCTTAGAAATCTTCAAATACTATATAGAACCTCCTTAATAGAAGCTATTGATTTTTCGCTCAATTTTACTTATTTTTATGAACTGCTAATGATTTTCAGTTGAATTCTCAAATTCACCCTTAGTCTAGATAAAATTGGATCATGCAAAGTTAAGTTCGGATATAGGTGCTCTTGGGATTCTTCCAGGAACAAGTTTAAAAGCAGATTTTAAAGAAGTTCATTTGAAAATTCATTCTATAATGCTAAAATACGAGTGACGTTTAGAAAGTTTCTAGTAGGGAATTCGCTAATTAAATTTTTACTTGGAACGACTATTGCCGACTCTTAAAGGAATCTTCTCTGGATTCGATATAATACTTGTCCTTATATTTTATTCAAGCTTGGAAAGTCTTAAGTAGTTAGTGTTTTACGAAAATATTGCATAGAATTACCGTAGAAATACTCAAATTGGACTGTAAAGATAACCATTTAAATGAAGGGTTTTTTAACTTTCACGAGTGAAACGTGACGATGATCAAAAGTTGAGAAAATTAGTTAGAAAGCTTCAAATGAGTGCCAAACTGCCAATCTTATAATTTTACTACACTTTGAAAGAAAAAGCTTTTGAAAAAAAAACGGTTTGAAAATATTTTTTAAGAGTATTGTCACAAAAAATTTATAGATGAGGATACAAATAAATAT
Source organism: Torymus sinensis (assembly GCA_030522985.1). NCBI lineage: Eukaryota > Metazoa > Arthropoda > Insecta > Hymenoptera > Torymidae > Torymus > Torymus sinensis. Next base: position 5,301 of record JAPYZP010000589.1, on the reverse strand, counting down.
CTATAGTTAGTTTAAAGCTAGTCTAAATTTGAATTTAAAATGAAATTTTAACAGATGAAACGAAGGAAATTTTGAAAAAAGTAAGGGTGCAGTTTTGTAAAATAAGTAGAAACATCAAAATTTCATCTGACATTCCAGTAGTAAAAGAGAAAAAATAACTTTTTTAATATTTCTCTTTTTACTCACTAATAGATTTTGTTAAAGTATTTTCTGCATGGTTTCTTCATGCGCACATCAGTTTTATAAAGGTTTCTTAGTAATACATTAGCTAAAGAGCCATTAAAGCTGAACATAGCTTTTCGTTTTAACTTCGATGAAAATCATAAATAATATAATTATTGTTTTCAAATTGTTGGACTTTCTTTTGTTTTATAGGCAAAAGAGCATTTTTTAATATTTTTACAGAAGCTATTTTTTAAATCTTTAAATGGCTTCAATTACCTTTTCATTACCAAAAATTCATATATTTATCCTTTGTCGTTTGTTATTGTAGAAAAGATCCCATTTTTCGATAATTCTTTTTTCTCTAAATATATGATAAGTCTTATGGAAATTTTTATCCTTTGTTACGCAGTACCTCCAACTTTTAAAAGTTCAAGATAAGTATCTTGTTTATGAAGGAAAATATTTAAGAATACGTGTTTGCTTTCTAGCGATAACGGGTATAAAAATCAACCGATCTACATTGTTTGATTTTCAAAATAGTTTAAAGTAATAATTGTTGAAGAATAGTTTAAAGTAAGTTCTACAATTCATTTTTAAGTTTTATAAAAATATTATTTATTTAGTGTACCAATATTATTGAAAGTATAAATGAGGCATTGATCTAGACCTATAGCACTAATAAATTGACAGCGACTTTTATTCTTTAAAATAAGATATTTTCTAATAATATAATAAATATCGGTTTTGAAAGAGAATGCAAAAAATAAATTCTAAATATTTCTCAGAAAATGTATTTCTAAAAAGTTACTGAACTCAGAAAAGTACTTACAAATGAAAATTCTATTAAATCGAATAAATTCAAATTGTCAGCATTATACTGTCTTCTCTGCTCACAAAATATTTCGAAACTTTCACTGAAATAATAGTTTGTATTTGTATAAATTATTTGTGAATAAAATTATTAAATGTGTGTTTATTCACATCAAATTTTATTATTTATGTGATATAATTTATAAATTTTCAAAGAAATATAAATTTTATAAGGTGATCCAATATATTATGATTAGCGCTTTCAATAAGTTCACATGGTCTCGAAATACGACACACACTCAAAGATCCGTGGACAGAAGGATCGCCTGTAAAATTCAATGAAGAGATCCTTTCTGAAAAGTGTGTGTACGTTCGATCCACCGCAGTCCCTTTAAACAAATATACCGCAGAGACATCGAACTCGCTCTCTTTCGCCCAGAGAGAATATACAACCTGCACGCGACCGATACCGGGGGGCTGGTTTATTTTCAAGTCGTCCGTGGACCCGTCGGATTTGTCCTGTCCCGCTCACGCGGTCGCGCGCTCGTCGTGTCGAATTGAGGTAGCGAAATCGATGCTTCTGATAGACTCTCTTCCTCTCTCCCTCCCACTCTCCCCACCCTCTGCTCGCGCGGCTCGACAAATGAATGACGAGTGCAGACCGCTACAGTGCAGGACAAAGATAAAACCCGGGCGAGAGCGACTGGCTCGCGAAACGAGCAACTGAAAAGCCTGCACACAGGCTGATAAATCCGTGTGGATGCGCATAGGCCTGTCAGGAAGCAATGTCGTTAAAATGAATTTATCAGTTTCGATGTGTATATATTTTTCAACGGCTTTTCGTTCTATTTTTCTCGTGAGCGCTCGAATCGCCTCTAAGGATCGTATTTTATTGGAAAAAATCAATAGTGTGAAGTTGTTAACGAGCAACGCGAGAATATTTATTGTTCCGTTTAAGCGATTCATTTACTTTTAGGTGTAGATATTGTTTCCAACTGGTTATTGTTATGATTGTAGAGGTCACCGTTTGTCCAATAGAAATTTTTAGATAAAGAATGTTATCATCTCATTTTATTACCAATAATAAAATAAATTTGAAAAACTTACCTATAAGAAAATTGTGACTCTAACAAATAGTTATTCCTTTAATCGAATATATAAATACTTTGAATAAATTTTTATTAAACTTCTCGGCCGAGTTGGCATTTTCTTACGCGCCGAGCCCAATTGGCACTTTTTTACATGCCGAGCCCAATTGGCACTTTTTTACATGCCGAGCCGGGTTGGCACTTTCTTACGAGCCGAGCAGAGTTGGCACTTTCTTACGAGCCGAGCCGAGTTGGCACTTTCTTACGAGCCAAGCCGAGTTGGCACTCTCTTACGCGCCGATCTGAGTTGGAACCTTCTTACGGCCGAGCGGAATTGGCACTTTTTTACGCGCCGAGTCGAGTCGGCACTCTCTTACGCGCCGAGCTGAGTTGAAACCTTCTTCCTCCCAGGCGACGATATACTATTTCGCTATACCCGAGCCAAAATAGTATCCCGCGTAACAAAATTTGAATGAACAACATATTTCCTATAGTATGGGTAAACTATGGGTAAACTATGGGAAAACTATGGGCAAACTATGGGCAAACTATGGACAAAATATGGGCAAACTATGGGTAACATGTGGGTCAGCCTTGACCCGGGTTTGTGAAAACCTTTCCGCAAATATGAGTAAAATGAATGTCAAGCATTGTACGTGTATTATTTTCATAAAAATTATGTACAAAATGCGGTATATATACTAAAGGGAATTCGAATTGATTGATTTACGAGATAATAAAATAGCAGAAAACATTTTGAAATAAAGTGAGCTGGATTGTGGTGCTAAGTAGGCGCATTTCGTACGTATAAATAAAAAGATTTTTAAGGAATTTTTTTGTATGATTTATTCTTTTCCTATACATACATAATTGTATAATTCATTTAATTTCACATAAGTACTCGAAAGACATCTGATTCTATCAACGTTCGGATTCCGAATGCTGCATGGCTCGCCCCGCTGCAAACATACAAAAAAATCCTTTAAAAATCTTTTTTAGTTCCCTATTCATATACGTAAAGTGTCTACTTTGCACCGCAATCCAGCTCACTTTTATTCAAAATGTTTTCTGCTATTTTATTTTCTCGTAAATCAATCAATTCGAACTTCTTTTAGTAATAGGTATACCGTATTTTGTACATCATTTTTATGAAAATAATATACGTACAATGCTTGACATTTATATTTTACCCATATGTGCGAAAAGGTTTTCACAAACCTGGGTCAAGGCTGACTCAAATTTTGCCCATAGTTTTTCCATACTATAAGAAATATGTTGTACATCCATCTACGCACCACGGGAGAAATATTGGCCCGCCCACATCTCGTGTACTATTCCTCCCGCTACGGAGGGAGACCTCGCTAGACGTCCAAAATGCTCAATTTTCTATTTACTTTTCTACGCAGAAAAAGTGTCTTTATTTTTAGCCTATAAGTGATACTGTTTAAATTGGTTATTTCGACTATATTATACTCATTGAGCGGGTATGCTTTACATAACACCTTTTAACTCTTGATGAAAACGAGCACTATTTCTCATCAGCCTAGTTTTGTTCTAATTCACGTAAATTTAACTGTATTTTATTGCACGCTGTGAGAGAAAGAGTATATAGTCAACCAATCCTTTCAGTATCCCGGATAGCTTTGTAGTATTAAGGAAAGATTTACTAATGGATTCGTTAATACGATGAATGCTTATATTTATATAACCTGAATTTTTCTTTTAAAATATTTTTGATTATATTTTTCATTTGTAAAGAATAAAATACAAAATATATTAAAAAGTTTATAAAATGCAATGGCTCGAAAGATTTCAATGAATGAAAAATATATACTAAGATAAAGCATCGAATACGTGGACAGATTTCATAGATATTCTGAGGAAACTCCGGGTAAAAAAAGTTATATATAATTATATATAAATTATATATAATTATATATAATTTATAACTTTTTTTTTACCCGGGACACTGTTTATAACATCAATAAATATCGAAAGTGTTTAATCTCTGATAAGATTTAGGTAACTAATAATAACCGTACTTAGGCAACTAATAATTTGTATTTACGCGTGTATTCTATTATACTCTCGCCTGTTCAACATAGTGTAAACTAGCTTCAAGGTATTATGTAATAATAGACGCGCTTCGAATAAGTCGCTCCCTTATTCCGCGCAATCCGAACTGTACAGAACGTGTTATATAAGTTAGTCTCGCGGGAGTTCTCTTGTCCCTCTCTTAAACATGTTAAGATTGGTTAATACAGTGAATAGCCGTATGAACAACATATTTCATTATTCTAGTTGTACGGCTATTTATTTCTTACTCCCATACCCACTAAAGGCTTCAACTAAAACATCAATCTCAATATGAACTTGGGTTCTATATTGCTAATGTATACAAAGATAAAGACATTTAAAAGTCTTTTTATATTAAATAAGCAAATTTAGAAAACCTGTATAAGTTTCGCTTCGCTCGCTCGGGCAGTGAACCCACCCGTGAAAATCAAGAGCGACCTTTCTCCCTGTATAAGGTTCCTATAGTTGGACATCAGATCGACGGTTGAGCGGAAGAAGAATGTATTTTGGCGCGGAGATGATGAACAACGTATCTCGGGGAGGAGATGTCTTGGTGCGAGGATGAAGAGCGACGTATCTCATATTCCAGACCAGTACCTGGACAATAATTTTAAATGTGTCTAACTACTGATATATGGAAATTGTGAGATTATGTCTTAAATTAGACAATATTCGACTATACTTGTTTCAGGATATCGACGCCCCGCACAAAGAAAAGCACAACTCATGCCGATAGGAACAATAGCATAACTCAAGACTTTTTACAAAAAAGCACAGTTCGCATCCTCTTCCGAAAAAAAACACGATTCGCGAAGCTGGGACAAAAAAAAGCAAAACTATCGGAGCTGGAACGAAAGAAAGCACAGCTCCATAAGTACTCCCGAAAACTATTACTATTTATCGCGTTCTTATAAATAGTATATTTTACGAATTGCCCAAAAGAAAAAAAAGTTGTCAAGATATTGGAAACCACTATTATATCAATAAATGATTCCATCATATGAAATATTTCCAGTATTTTAAATCGTAACTAAAGTGCATGTCAAACTTAAGGCAGTTTATCAACTAACAAGGAGAGTCCACACCCAGCGGGAAACGGATTTTTGCGGGCCTTTGAGAGTCGATTTCTGGTGCATAAAAATGAAGCCCAGTGTTCATACTT
>JAPYZP010000588.1:0-24134 GCA_030522985.1 Torymus sinensis | reverse complement strand
CGGTACATTATATGTATATATATGTGTGCGCCCGCACGAATAAACTCGACGGCGGATGATATGTGTGTGAGTTGGCTTGGTTTCGCGCGGATGACGCGATATGTGAATAGTGCCTTTGATTGTTAATAAATGTTGAGGAATGTAAATGAGTTTGTTGGGTTATTCGTTTTCCCTTAAAAAACTAACCGTGAATGTATGTTACTTACTAAACAAGGAAATTATTTAATAATTTTTTATAAATTATTTGTCAGAATGAAACGCACTCACTTCATTTTCACTTTTCTACGAAGGAATCACAGAAAACCCATCACCAAACCATGCACCTCCACATACGCGTATTATCCTCATAAAAAAGAAAAAACGCGCGTCTCCTTCTCCCGTCGGTCGATCGGTCGGCAACATACATGCGCTGCACGTCGAAATAAATAACATTCGCGAATTATCCCTGGCGAAGAAGCGAGGCTCTCTCTCTCTCTCGTCAGCGAGACAGGTAATTTTCGGCGGCGGGTCCGATATCGCAACAGCCGCGGCTTCGCCTGCCTTCCCCCCAGAGCGAAAGAGAAAGAGAGGAGCTTTTACGCGAGTGTGGTCCGATTTACGAGCGCCGACGCCGCCGACGCGCGCGTCTCTCGTCTCGGCTGAGCCTGTCGATCATTAATGCGCCCGCTGAAATTAAATGCGGATGCGGATTTCATTGAAATTGGGTTGTATACGCGAAGATCTGCGGGCTGTTATTAGAAGAAATGTTAAATCTTTTTAATACTTTTGTGAGAATTCATTGGAGCAAATATATTTATAAACAATCATGGCAAAAAACGCCAACCGATAAATCACCATTAATCATGAATTCTATACAACAATCTGTTCTCTCTCCACAGATACATGAAATACCTGTACCCGTACGTTCTCTCTCCACAGATACATGAAATACCTGTACCCGTACGAATGCGAGAAGAAGCACCTGTCGACACCGATTGAGCTGCAGGCGGCGATCGACGGCAACCGCCGCGAGGGCCGTCGCAGCAATTACGGGGCGTACGGTGGCGCGGGACCGGACGGCATCGCCCAGCGCAGCCCCCACACGCCGAGTTCCCTCGCCTCGCTGCACCAGATATCGCCGCTGTCGCTAGTCTCGACGCTGGCGGCCGCGACGCTGGCGGCCGCGGGCGCCGCAGCCAGCGGCCAGCACCAGGTCAATCCTCAGTCCCTGGTGAACGGGAGCGCGGCGCACACGCCGATGCCCCATCATCCCCATCATCCGCAGCACCAGCAGGCAGGCCTGGGACAAACGCCTAGCGCTGGTGAGTTTATGAGTATGTCTCCAAGTTTTTGGTTTTCATTTCGCGGCTGGTGATGCGATGTATTGGTTTCTTTTTTTTTCTCTCTCGCTGGGTGACATTGGCATTTTTCTATCAGAGACACGTTGTAATATCTGCTTTGTAATTGTCGTGAAGAATGTTGGATTTTTCGCTTTAGAGTATAAATATAGATTGATATAATGAGAGATTTTTCAGTAAAATAATACATGAATGAAGTTTAAGAAGCTGCGCATGATGTACTAACATAGTTTTTACTCTTAACAAATAACAATTATGACAACATATACACATATACAGAACAACATAACGACACGTACGGTGTACCAGAAAACAAAAGCAAACAAAAACCCCGGAAGAAAAAAACAACACAGACCAACAAACGGAAGCACGAACCTCCGCCGCCGCGAGTTTATTTCGAATCGCTATTTGGGAAAGAAGCATCTTAACGCGTGTATATCCCCCTCGCGATCATCATCGGTCTCGGGCACGAAAAAAAAGGAAAGAGAGAGAGAGAGAGAACCACCCGCAGTCGACGCCGCGCAAGAAACGGCGAGGCGCGCGCGTAATTGATTGTGCGATTCTACGGGGGGAGACAGGCGTTAACGGATGACTCGCGCTAACGAGCATTCCGATTCCCTCTCTCTCTCTCTTTCTCTCTCTCCCACACCCTCGCGCTTCCTCCGTCTTTCCTATTCCGGCGAGCGCGCCTGCTACCCCTTTTTCCTTCGCAACGCGATCCGCCCGCGCTCGCGACGATTACAAATGGAGCGCGATCACTCGGCGCGCGGAGTGTTGAAAGTCCTCGTGGACGCGCGGAGTGATAAGGAAAGGGTTCTTTTTTCTCTTCTTCCCATGTCGTTAATTAATTTGCGGGTATATACCTATTTTTTAAATTTCATTCGCGTCGACAATCATCAGATTTTTATGAGGATAATTTGAAGAACAAGTCATGTTCTATGAGTGTTTATATTTACTCACAAGCGTGCGACATTCAAACGGACATCGCTGTAAACAGATACCTACACTCACCCGTTTTTGTTCATTATACACTAAAAAATTCTGTATATAATAGCTATAAATTATAATTCATAAAAAAGGAAAGTTTTGTACAATGACCCCAGGTTTATAGAAAAAAAAGCGATACAATACCACGTCGTCACCGCACAACATTAATAATACACGATAACACACGACCAGACTCATTCAACTCTTTCTCTCTTTCCCCCCGCTGATCTTTTCCTAAAAGATCCGTTCCTGCTCGCAGGCATCGCGCCGGACTTCGAGGTGCGCATGGCCGAGTACGTGAAGCAGCTGCACCGCGGCATGAACCCCCAGATGCATCATCAGCAGCAGCAGCAGCCGCCACATCATCAGGACAACGGCTCGCCGCCGTCGCAGTCCGACTCGCCCGGCCACCACGATAACGCCCTCTTCGAGATGTCGCGGCTGACATTGTGGAACAGCATCTACAACAACAATCTGCATCCGTCCCTCGCCGCAGCGGCGGCGGTCGCCAGCGTCTCCAACTACAATCACCAGCCCCTGTCGCCGAGACCGGCCTCGCACTCGCCACAGCCGCAGACGGCCACGCCCGAGCCCCAGAAGGAGGCTCTCGATTTGGGCATGCGGTAAGTGTCTCTATGTTTGTTTGTTTTTCGGGGAGTTGGTGTGAAGCGAGCGAGCGAGAAAGGTGAGCGCTTGAATTGAGTCTCATTCGGTGTCATCGAGCAGTGGTGCCGTGACCTCTTGCCAGACACGAGACACTCTTGAAAATATTAAGTATATTAATAGAGATGTTTCCTTACCAACAGCATTTATACAGGTATACGAGTGCTTGAGTTTATATAGTTTTGCTCGAAGGCACATTATATATAAGATATACTTGAATATCAAAATCAATCGAAATCACTATAAAAGAACCTTTGATTGCAGCTCATCGCCAAGCTCATCGTCGCCAGCTCGCCAGAGCCCGCCGTCATCGTCCGGCGGTAGCGTACGCATCAAGCGCGAGATGGAAGCTCCCGCGGCTAGCAATCCCGCTGCCAAGAGGATATGCGTCGACGAGGAGGTATCAGAGGAGCGCAACCCTCCCGCTCTGCCCAACACACACATCAGGATCGCTAACAGAGGTTCGTGCTGATTTTCTCAATTTTCCTTTTTCTATAACAACTGTTGATGACTTTTTTTCTTTTTCATTTGTACCTTACAATTAATTATCTTCAAGGAATTACAATTTTTTTTTTCATAAATATCACTTTAAATTAACTAGATCTTGTTCTTTGCTTAAAGAGATGTGATACCCACGCTATTACTCGATTCTGGGTTTTCTCCTTTAATTTAAACTTATTGAAAAAAACTCTTTGACACGTTTTAAGTTTAATAAAGAACTACAACGTACCAGTGAGTTTTTTTCTTAAAATTAAAAGTTGGATGAGAAAAACGGGAACTCAATTTTGGGTAATAGGGTGGGCATGGCATCGCCTTAATATGTACAGAAAGCTTTAATTTACGTTTCTGAATCTTAACTAAAAGAATAATATTCTTATAGGCGATGGCCGCGACAACTCGTTGGTCGTCAGCATGGAGCTCAACGGCGTCATGTACGAGGGTGTCCTGTTCGCACAGGCTGACGGCAGGAACGGCAACGCTTCGATGAACAACAATGAGGTCAAGGCACCGTCGCGTAACATCATCTCGTGAATTTGAGACTTTTTATTGCAACGGTCACGCCGCGCAACTCGCATCCGCGCTGCAGCGTCCGCCCGTCGTCTCCCCGTCCGCCCGAATTGATGATTATGCGAAAGATTCAGACGCAGAATCGAGAGGAAACGGTAATCCTCGCTGATGACGATTATTTCATGTACTACGAGATGAATGAATGATTATATATTTAAAGGATTCGCCTGGTGAATTCAGAGGAACGGTACTCCTCGCTGATAATGATTTGATGTGTAGATATATTGATGTGAGACGACGGGGTTGATAATAATGATAACGATGATGATGATGATGATAATTGTGTAGAGAATGGCATTGATGACGTCCCGTCTCACTGTCTGATTTTACATCTCCTTGGTCCGCTGACACTGGAGATTTTCGAGACGGGAACACATGATTATTAACGATGATTTACAAGGGTGGACGGGTATGCAGCCGATCGCGACGAATACGATGATCTTTCCTTGGATTACTTATTGTCGAGCGAAGCATTATCGTAGTATAATAAGTGAGTTGACAGACTGTGGGTAAAAGAGAAATGGCAAACGAAATTGCACACGCACGCACGCACGCGCTCGCGCTGATCATAAATTCGTACGCGTATGTAAGTAGCAAAGTGTGAGTAGGATTATTCATTTGCGTTCTTGTACATCGACCACTTTTTTTTTCTTTTTATTTTCTTGTTTTTCTTTTTTTTTATAATGATCTTTCCCGTGATCGCTCGTATAGAGGGAAGAAAGCTTTTTTTATATGTATATTATTGATTTTCGATGCGTCGACTTTAACGCTTGTACATGGTAGAATCAAAATGGCGTTGAGCGGATCACTGCTGTATGAATCGTCTCGAGAATGAATGGGAGAGAGCGATGTGTAGTTACGTATTATATGTATTATTGATTTTCGACTTGAGTGAAGTAGTTCGTGTGGATCAGCAAAGCAGTGAGGCGTAGTCGTCAATTTTCGGTGAATCAAGTTTTTTTTGTTTTCGTTTGAGTACATGCGCAAAGTGTACTGAGAGAGAGAGAGAGAGCGAGAGAAAGAGCTCAGCTCACAATTAATTACTAATCGTCGTGGTGTCGATTTTAGCGTAATCGAATATAATGTCGCAGTGTAGAGTTATGATGATGATGTATAATCAATTAACAATCGTGACCGTAATGACCTGCAGCCCTGAAGAGGTTGACACGGAAACATGTGATGATGTCAATTCTCGTGTGCAATGATAGGGAAAGTTGTGTGACTACACGATTCTTTTTGCTCCCCCCTTTTTTAGTACATAGACTAAACTTTTTTTCAGCCCCTAATTTTAAGTTACTCTCAGTCTCTTAGTGACCTCGTATGTTAACCGAGCCGCCCGATCTGCGCTCTCTTTATTATTGTAGGTAGACTCGCGTTATTTTATACATATACTTTGTAAAGTCTTGCTCGAAATGTCTCCGTTGATGAACGAGTTCCTTCGTTTCTTTTTTAGTGGCGCGACAACGCGCGCCGATCTTAGGTGTTCGATTTTATATTTGAATGATCATAATAATTATAATGACGGTGGCGATGATGATGATCCCAGCTAACGCGGCTGTACAGTGAGAAAAGAAACTGCGAGAAGAGTCTTACGCGAGACAAAGTTATATGCATAAATTAAGAAGTTGAGATATACATGTTATTTTTATTACTTAGTTTTTGAAAACAAGTCAATTTAACTAAAGATGTAGTTAATAAGAATCTTTGTCTATTTTCTAAATTATCCTTTTAAAGAAATTCCTTCAAATTGTTTTCTGAGAAGCAAAGTTTATATGTAGCCTTTTAATCAAAATCCAATGAATATTTTATAAATTGTAAATGGATTATTTTGTTTCTAAATTATTAAAATGTAGTAGAAAATTGATTTTTACTTAAAAAATATTTTTTTAAAAACTAGTCGAAATTGGCATTTTTTCCAGATTTGATAGTATTTTATTTTATCTAAATATTTTATTGAAGCAGTTGACATATAAGTTAATATTTTTACATAGTCACTCATTTTTTTCCGAGTTAAGTTTTTATATGAAAATGAACAAAATGGCGTAGTCTTCTCCAAAGTGAGAAAGAGGCAGCGATGCTTCATTAGCAACACTTTTATCTGTAAACTAATGACATGGTAGTAGAATATAAAAAAAATTCTTTTTTTACAGACTAAGTGAAAAATTAAAAAAAAATGTAATTACGGAGGCAAGCACGTTTACACAGAGAAATTATATTAATCTTAGGGAAAAATACGAGCAAAATAAAAATCACGGAGACTTTTCGAAAAATGAGCAAGCATTCTTAGGTCGGGAATCATTTCGTTCATTTTAAAACTGTACGATATGGCTCTATGTTATATCGATGATTTTACATAACAGCGATAACCTAAACAGATCAGTATGACAGATCCATATCGCAAAGTCTCTTAAAGTGTATTATGTATTTAGAGATCCCTAATTACTTATTATCTCCATCAATATAAAAATTTTATTGATTAGCATTTTATAATTAATTTTACATGTACATTCATTTTACTTTTTATGACCAATAAATTTTCGATTTAGTTTTTGTGAACGTTATTTGTAAAGCATCGAATACCGATTATAGACAGAAGCGGCGATGTTGATATTTTACAATTTATTTAAATTGTTAAGTAAGATGTAAAATACAAACAACAGATATATGATTTCGTCAGTATCTCGCTATAGGTACGGATTGCGTATTGTAACGCGAAACTTGCTAGAGTAAATGTTTTACTCGATACTTGAATAGTCGTTTTTATACAATTTATTTGTATACTCACATAAATTGCATAATGCGGACTCTGATAGCAACATATTGCATCAGTTTATCAGTATCTCTCATTGTTTAATAAGAAAGAACCTTTGTTTTTCTTAGTTTTACTGCGTTGTCCTTAAGTTTGTAAATATTAGATTAATTAGCAATTTCGTTAATCGTATACATTCTTATATATTTATAAATGATCTGAAAAAGAGTCGCGTATGAATCTGCAAGATTGTGTGACTTAGGGATTAAGCCATTTGACGATTTAATTTTTGTTTATAGTGCATTCAAGCATTGCAGACTTTTTTATATAAAACATACAACTTTACACATTCAGACGCGTATTCTTTTTAGGCCGCTTAGTTATGTGGTAGTGTATAGCCAAAAAAGACTGTTACATAAGACAACTAGAAATTTAGAAATTAATTATTACTACAACTTAACATTTAAAGATATTATCACGTTATTAATTATAAAAAAAAAATCATTTTGTCTATATTCTTAAGTATTAGCTATAATTAACGATCACCTACTATTGAGAATTTTGTTTCTTAAAGCTGACGTATAGCAGCAATGGGGCCTTTTAAAAAAAAAACACATTTTAATATGGTAATTGGAAAATCATTGATGGGGATAAAATTACTCATTATTTTAATTGTACGATGGTATTCAGAAAAAGAAAAATTGTATATTTTTATTTTGTGAAAATTTTTATATTAAGTTCTCAGATGTCGGAAAAACGGAATTATGAACCCACCTAATTTAATAATTACCTAATAGTAATTACCTGATATATGCATGGAAGAAATTGTTTGCAGTATAAAAATGATGGTGTACAATATTATTGTTTTTGTATTTTTTTTTAAATACGAAAACAAAAGTATTCTTACATGATCAAAAACTAAATTTGATTGCAAAGACTTTTGCCCATCTATATAATAGATAATAGACTTCGTGAGACAAATAGGGTATGTTAGGTGGTTCTTGTTTTATATTATTTTCTTTTTCGTTAAAAGGCCGTTACTGCGTTTCGCAATATATATATATAAAAACATTTTTTCTAATTATTGTCATTATAGATTGTGATGTACGGCAAAAAGCTCGCGAGGCACTGGTTAACTGTTAAAGCCATCCTATACGCGAGTATCAGCCGACTATTACTTAAGCAAATGATAAATAAATATATAAATACATTATTATTTTATAATTAAATAATTGCACCACTGAGCGTAATATTGTAATGATAAATGTGTATATATATGATACTGATCGAAAAGAAAATAAGTATAAAACACCGAAATTTAAGTATATATTAGATTCTCCTCAAATATTGTAGCTTAATAATTCTCTGTAAATCTATGTAAACGTGCTCCACGAACATAAATAAAAGTAAACATACTTTTAATTCTTTTATTTTATTAGGCGTTACCGTAAGGGAGGCCTTAAACCATTTCCTATTGTTCTTATTTTATTTTTTTTTTATAGGAAGGGAATGATGTCTTCTGGATGAAATATAAGTATAATAAAAAAAAATAGAAATAAAAAATTGGTTTATTTGATCCAATCAGCTAAGATGAAAAACTAACGTCACCGTCGACCAATCGCAAAGAGAATTACTTATCTAGTTGTGAATTTTCAAACTTATTGATAATTTCTAACAAATTAGTTTTTTCTTCATCAGTAGCAAAAGTATAATTAACTGTAGCTTTCATTAAATTAATAAGATCATTTTTATTAAGATCAAAGTATGTCACTGCCAATGTCAACTCCTTTGATAATGTTGTGTCAAAAACACCCTTATCATCTGTCTATAAGGAAAAATTGTATTTTGTTAAGTAAAAAGAGAATTTTAGTTAATATATTTTTTCCTTATTTGAAGATAAATAACTTACACATATGCAAATTGGATGCCTTGAGTCATAAAAATATTTGAAATGATGACTGTCATAAGTAAGTACAGTTTTACATTTAATGTTTGATGTTAAACATAATTCTAGAATGAAATATTTTTTAATTCATTAAAGTGAATTCAAAATTAGTGAATAGCTATTTTTTCAAATCTATATTTACCAACTGGTATTTTAGAATCTAGCAAGGCTTGATATAGTTTTTCTGTCCCCTTAACACTTGGATGTATACATGTACAATGTCCAAGTCTATCGGGTTTAAATTTTATAATATCCATAGTTTCGATTTCATTTGCTACCTAAAAAAGGGATGATTTTACTTTTAATTTATTATTAGGTTAAGCATATATGAACATTAATAATATATTATTTTGAATCTAAAATTCTTGAAATATCTGTTTCTTTTTTTTAACTAGTAAGACTATTAAGGGGATATCGGAGCCGATTACAGATTCCTACACTGTACTTTTCGTTATTTAAATTTATTTTGAGACTTTTCAAAATTATCGCAGTCATCGCATGTTCGCAATTGCTTCATGAACCCCCGATGTCTAAAATTTTTTAGAAAAGATAAAGATTCGAGAAGAATAACGAAAAGTACGAAATTGTCGGTAACTATGTAATTTTAGATAGGCTTCAACGTCCCCCTTAAGTAAGATTATTTCAATAACAGGAATGAGTAATAGATAGTTTATAAACAATATACCTCTGCACAATGAGCGGCTATTCTTAAGCCAGCCTTTCTAGCTTGATCAAGTAATTCAATAAATGCATCTCCTTTCGTTGGATCTCCACTCAAATCAATTCCAACTATATCCTTATATTCTTTACTCATCTCTATTGCTAAATGGATATTTTCTTTTGCTGCTTTGAAACCTTGTTTTCGATTTACAGAGACTAGTAATTTTACTATTGTGTTTAAACCTTCTGATTTACATGTTCTATAATAAAAGTTGAAAATTTTATTTCCCACATCTATTATAGTATTATTTAATCATATTTTTAAAACAGTTTTCACATAAAAAAAATTTAACTTACTTTATAGCTCTTAGAATAGCTAAAATATAATCCTTCTTGGTCATTCCACTTTCAGCACGAGGTGTACTTCTCAATTCTAAATAAATTACATTGTCTTCAGAAAATTCTTTTATTGTATCATAAGCGGCAATATATACCGCATCCATTGATATAGTTACAGCATAAGCAAACCGGAAAATTTCAAACATTCTGTAAAAAGGACAATATAAAGTATATTATAATAATCATAAAATTATAAATTTACTGTAAAGATAAATATATAAAAATAAAGATTACTCCGTTAGTGATTTGCAATTCTCAAGATCAAAATTTCCCCATTCGTTAGCTTCTATTGGATCCTTCATTTTGTATAATTTTGTCAAAGTTTGTTTACTTAAAGATCCATTTAAATGTGCATGTAGCTCCTTGAATAAAATATCATGTCTTTAAGTTTAGAGGCTTATAAACAGAAAATTTTTAAAAATATTGCTAACTTACAATTTTGGGTATCTTCTGACAAAATGTTTGTAACTCTTCATCACGTTTTTCATTAACGGGATTCGTACTCATTTTTATTGTGTAAATTTATTAATTGTTCAAATGTTCGAATAGGGATTACTTTTGAGTTAATTTGTCATTTATCCTTATCATTAGATTTCATTAATT
The DNA here is from genome assembly GCA_030522985.1 of Torymus sinensis. Classification (NCBI taxonomy): domain Eukaryota; kingdom Metazoa; phylum Arthropoda; class Insecta; order Hymenoptera; family Torymidae; genus Torymus; species Torymus sinensis. The sequence continues at coordinate 13,723 of JAPYZP010000588.1, read as the reverse complement.
GTAATCTGCTGTTTGAGAGGCCTGTGATAACAGCAATATAAGTATATTTAACTTTTAAGTAGAAAATTGATTCTTTAAATTAAAAATATTCTTGAGTCGAGGATTATTTATTTATAAAAATACAATACAAAAATAGTTCATAAAGATGGATACAAGAGTATTGTGAATTGGGAAGATTAAAAATAAAATTTTAATAAAAACAAAATAACCAGTTTTAGCTATTGTTTAGTTTGTAGTTTATTTAAAATATTTATATGTATATCTAATCAATAAATAACTATACAAAATTTATACTATGAAACTAGCGAGGATCATGTGGAAGTTTAAATCCAACAAGATTTGCCATTTCTTCAGTACTTCTTTCTCCTTTTCCACTGTAGTACTTATTGATTTCTTGGTACTTCCTTGTAGAGTGCAAGTAACACAAATAATTATGTGCTAAATTCTGTAGTTCTTCTCGGGCTTTACAAAGGATTTCTGATGTTTCTTGGTGAGCTCGAGTTTGTTCAACAATATATTGCATAGCCATGTTTTTTCTTGCTGAATTGTTTGAGGTAGAGTGGCGTATTTCATGTGCCAACTGGCGCAGTAATGACAGATTTGCATTCATCCTAATCCAAGACTTTTTGCTGCTATGAATTCAGGATCGTTGTCTGCGCACAGTAAATCTGGCCTTTTTTTCCAAAAATCTGGAAAAACTGTGTCCAACTTTTCCTTTGTAAATATATGAAATGAAGTTCCACTGAATGTGTTGGGATACTCAAAGTTATTCCTCAGTTTAATCTCTGCTACATACGGCTTCAACAGATAAACATAATACGCAGTTTGCATAAGCAAGGCATTGGTTGTGTGACACTCGAGCTCGGACCAACTGTTACCTAATAAAATACAATTGCGTATTAAAGGTGACCAATTAGCATACAAAAAGTTATTCGTTAGTTGTTTTGAACAATGAGGCATGAACACAAGCGTTGAATGATTGTTTATGACTCTCTTTCCTTCTTCGTTACTATCAATAACTTGCAGGTTCAATTCTTTGAGACTCTCGATTTCGTTTTTTGTAAAAAGGGGATCGTAAACAAACACATTGGATGAATAAACTGACTGTATATACAGCAGTGCCGCTAGCTGGTACTTCGGACAGTTGTGCTCGGAAAAGTTGCCGAGACCATAGCAAACTATATCAACAATGCCTTCTAATTCTAAGCTTGCCAATGATCTTTTCAACTCGTTAAGCAACGTTTGACGGAACGGCGATTCCCGGAACTTCTGCAAAGCTACTTGCACTTTGCCGACAATTTTATCCACGGGCTCGGACTCTACAAGATTATCGTCGGGTTCTCGATGTACGTTTGTTTTCAATTGGGGCTTGCGCTGTCGACGTCCGTTGTATTTGACTACTACAAAGTCGTCATTTTTCTCGCTAACCATTATACGATTACTGAGTTACGATTATCAAACGACTGCGAGTCGGTAAATGTTTGAAAAAATAAAAATTGGAAATAGATACCTGAGAGTGAGGTTAGGCACTAATCCGCTGCGGAGTTGCTGCACGGCGCCATGTTTTTTTTTACCGGAAGTTATTATTACAATATAGGCGGAGCTTGTGAGGGCGGTAAATTCAACTGTAATAAGGGAGCATACACAGATTGCAGATTTCTTTATTAATGCACAAAGTTTTTCAATAAATTTTCACATTTTTAAAATGCAGGCAATAACAACAGGGAAAGAAAAAATAAAAATAACAACAGGGAAAGAAAAAATAAAAATACTTATATGAAAAAATTATTTTATTCACAATTCATTTTTTGTACATTTCCTTACTTATATTATTCTAAAAATTTCTTATACTATTACATAGCGCAACATTTTGTTTTTATGCGATGTTTCTTTCTTAATTATCAATCACAACGGGAAGACTCTGGAATGGTCTCTGTAACAAAAAAAAAAAGAAATATTTAATATTTTATTTATATATTAAATAAATGAAAATTACTAATAAACAAACTGATACTTGGAAATTTAGATAAAAGTTACGTTAAGTACATATAAATACCTATATCTACTCTCTAAAGTTGAATTATAGTAAACAAACCGCTAAACATATTTTTAATAGTGAATATTCACTAATTCTACGGTGGAGCAATTGTCACTAACGTTTAGTTGACTTTTTCACTAATTCAACTTTAGAGAGCACATTCTTAGAAAATCTTAGTAATTTTATAGTAATTTTTTTTACGGAAAAAAGTAAATATCCATAGGCACCGATCTTCTCAATCTTTCCATAAAACAAACTAAAGACGATTCGATTAGTTTGAAATAGAAGTTTGAAAATCGAAATCTTAAACAATCAATAATATACTTACGGGTGTCGACGTGGACTCGTAATCCGGGTGAGCAGCGATGAACTCGAGTCCGCGCGCGATGCCGGCAGGAAGGGGTGGCGGCGTGGGCAGATGGGCGCCCTCAACGCGGAAGCCATTCTCGTCAGCCACGTACTTGAGGTGGAAGTGGTTGCCCTCCAGGTCGACGTACGAGATCTCGCCGTTCTGGACGGAGACATCCTCATTACCAACGCGCTTTATCGTACCCTGCTCCTGTACTTGGATACCGTTGTCCGAGTTCCAGACGTTGATAAACGAACCGTCCGGGTTCACTTCCATGTTCTGCTCCGTGATGCGAGCGGTGCCGAGGGAACCGGCCAAAGCTGGCTCCTGGTGGTGGCTGTTGAGTGTGGCGATTGTTTGGTGTCAGTAATTAATGTTGTAATAGTATGGGTGACGCGTGTACAAAGCTTTATTATAATAAAGTCGTTCTTATATTTCGAAATATACTGCCGCTCGTGTAAAAGAAACAATATTTTTTTAAACTATATTATAACAAGATTCTTGAACGAAATAAACAATTTTGCATATCTTCTTTATGCGGTATACCCAAAAGATTGAATTCTTTTATAATAAAATAAAATACAATGAGGAAATACATCAGGAAAGAATAAATTTTGTAGCTGAAAAGAATTCTTACCGAGAAGTTACCACGGCCTCATGAGTCTGGTCATCTATGTGAGTTTTATGAAGGAGATTGTGAGCAACAACGCTGCTGCGTCCGCCGAATGTCGGCTGGTGAACGGCTGGCTGGGGGTGAACCGATGCTTGCCGGTGAACATGTACTGCATCTTTATATATATCAACAAAATACCATTAATTGTATACGTTATAGAACCGTGGATTAAAAAAGAAGGGAAGAACTAAAGCGAGGAAAGCGTACTTTGCAAGTCGTGGTGGAAAGCTCCGGCGTGCCTTCCGGCAACCTGCTCGTGATGGTGGAGCGGCACCTGCTCGACCTTGCTGAAGCCCTGGTGATGGCGTCTGGCTAGTGGGGCCAGGATTTCCGGTGCCGCAAGGGCTGATGCCGCAAGACATAGAACCTGCGCATAAGAACATATATTATATGATAGTATGTAGCTTTTCAGCTCCTGTGACGTTTTTTTTTATAGAATAATGGGGAGGAACATATGGATAATAATAATAATATAGGCTGGTGATACCCAAACTATAGGAAGAAAAAAAGAAAAAATATAGGTATAATAAACGTAAATAGTACATTAGTTAATTATTTACCAACGAAATTTTTTAATTAAATAAAAGGCACTTTTTGGGTTTACCGGAGAGAATTCAACGGAACACTTACAAATAAATTCTTTACGTGTGTATTACAATAAATTTTAAATAAATATTAAATAACTTTAGCTTGATTGTTCAATCGATTCTTTAAAAAATAACAATATTATCGCACTTGCTTAGAAAATATTATACTTCACATATTATTTCGTCCTATTCTCATAGATACTTACAACGAACGCCAGCATCGTGATGATTGTGTGAGAGGTGACGGTCCGCGCTGAAGATGGACTGATACGGCTCGGATGTCACCGCCGGCTTTTTATAAGGCGACATCCTTCTTTTTCCTGCTCCCAGAGCAGGTTTTGTGCTCCAGCCGAACTGCCCCCGAAGAGTTCGTTATAATTTGTACGATTATGGACGAACCGAGTGACGGCTGCGGTGTCGTCTCTTCTCTTTTTAATCCCGCTGCGACGGTGATGTACGACAAAATGAAGACACACGCGTTGTTTGCTTATCCAATAACCGTATAAACAAACAATAAAACGTGTGAGAAGAGACACGTTTAATTATTATGCTATGAACAGGGGAGTTATTCGCTGGATTTTGCAATACCGATGACATATTATTATATCGGAAGGATGGAGGAAACGCAGCCTCTCGTGCGTGTTATCTTAATTTAAGGAAATTTTATTGTTTGAATTTTTTTAATTGAACCGCGCGGCGTGCAAAAGTGAAAGGCACGGGGGACTTTTTCCATATCATAATAGTCGAACAGCGGACGAACGGTGCAAACGACGGCCTTGGGACAGGGTTTTTTTTCGCGCGTTTCGAATAACAGTTCAATGTGAGTTCGAACCCTTTGTGAGGCGAACCAAGTCGTTAATATTGTTATTGTTGCGTATTAAATTAATAAGCCGCATTTTTTGTATGTTAATTTTATTGCTTTATCGTTGAGGGCTAAATAAACATGGTTGTTTAAAGTATACAAGTATAAATAATGTTGACGGTAAGTACTTGTGAATGTATATAAATGTAATTGTTTTGAAGCTGTACATACCTATATGGTCTCTTTACGTATTAATATTAACATTTTTGTAAGCGAGGAAAGTCATAATTTAGGAAAGTTTCAAGGAAATTAACGTAAACTGTTTATAAGTTTTATTAGATATATATAAGATTTTATTATTGTATATTGTTATAAAATTTAATATTTTAATTTAAATACAAAAATTTAATAAAGTTTTAAATGTATACATAGGTATTGTATACAGATTAAAAAAATAAAAGTTATTTTAATGTACTTTTCTTTTTTATTTTTATAATATTTTCTGGTAAATCATCATTCGGTGTTTGTATTAGGTTAATTAAATTAATAAACGCTGATAAATTACGTCGATAATTTCATTATTAAAGATAATTAATGAAAAGCAAAAATTTAATAAAAAAACAATGGAAAATATACGAGAATATCGATAAGTAAGAGTGTAATGTAAAAGACGGGCTCCGATATCCCCTTAAGTCCAGGATGTTACACGTAACTAACGCACTAATAAGACATTCTTTTTCTTGAAAAACTTCAGTATAAAATTTTTTGCGAAGAATAAATCTATACTAAATTTATTTGCGATTCAACTTCATGTTATAAAAAACATGGTTAAGAGCTAAAAATACGCCAAATGAAATAAATAAATCATATTATAAAGTTATGATCGCAGTTTGGGCAAGAAAATCAACCGCAAAAGTTATTTTTCAACGTTAGCTACACTTACTTATATGTGTATATTCTAAAGATCTAAATCTGTAGCACCGTAAAACGACCAACGAATGCTGAATATATAATTCAAATCTAAGAGTCCGTGCTTTTGTTTTACCTATGCGTCTATACTGTTTTTTCCGTACAGGGCAGGTCCTGGGATTTCGCCGCATACATTTGCATAAGTAAGTGACGCAACTTTAGATAAACGCTTTTTTTCAGGAGAACGAGAAAAATAATGGCAACTTACGTTCACTAGACTGATAAAACAAATTTCATTCAAATGAATTTTTTATACAAATGTTGTAATGGAGTCTGTTTGAATTGGCATATTCGGAAGATTTTAATAAGACATTATATAGGTTCGAGGAATTAAACTTAAATGTAAAACGTCTTTTATTTTTATAAAAGTGTAATATATGAGTTATTAGAGGATTATTAATTTGGGCTCAAAATAATGAAATGTGAATTTAAATTAATTTTCTAAAAATTTTTATTTCAAGTAAGTGTTATAAGAGATTTTATATTTTAAAGATATAAGAGTACTTACTAATTAAGAGAATGTTTCGAAGAAAATATGATTTCTAATTAAAAGATAGAGGATTCTGTTTACTAGGAATCCTGTGAAGCTTCCTGAAATTAGTGAATTTTCAGAAATCGTTATCTGACATCGGTGAATTCCTCATATTGAAATGTAATTAGGACGTTGTTCTTTGTAAAGTTTTCAAAACGAGCGTAAATAAGTGTCTCTGATAAATGTCAACTGATATATACCTAAACAAATTTATCGTAAAGATGTACAAAATTTGATATATACTATATTATCTGTATATTTCGTATATATCCAAGTATGCTTGCAAGATAGATTTTATATTATATTCAATCCGTTAACAATCTTTTGATTCTAATTTCGAATTGAATCTTTTTTTTTTAACAAGACAATCTATTTTTCTCTAAATATAGTAAAACTTTTTAAAGTCCTGGTGATTTATCTGTCGGCTTTATACTTTGTTATTTCTTTTATCAAAAGAGGAAATGATATGAGGTTCGTTACTTATTAATTTTGCATAAATGTAAATATGAAATATTATTTATAGTATTTTTCGATAGTAGTGCGATAAAAATGATTCTTGCACGAGAGTCAGTTTATCGCTCGAACGAAACGAGCTATTTTAGCGCATGCTTGCAAATCTAAGTGTGCAAAATTAGTACTTTTCGATACTGTAGTGCGATACTCGCTTCGCTCGGGCGACCAACTCACACTCGTACCGACCGAAGCATTTTTCTTACGAGTATCGAACATTATTTTTTGACACAACGCACGTAAAGTGCTATTTTAGCGCATGCTTGAAAATCTAAGCGTGCGAAAAAGTAGTACTTTACGCACGGAGTGCCAAAAATATATAAAGCTAATCATATAGATTCGTATTTCCCGCCTCATCAAACCATTGATAACCATTGGCCGCGCAGCAATGATGGCAAGTTTCACTGATCATCGACATCTGCGACGTTGCACGCGTCATGCAGCTAGACAGCGTCACAAGTGGTCACTACAGTCACATCGGACAATCATCATCATCATCATCCACGCTGCTGAACGCATAGAGTCCGCGGAAACGCTGCCAGCTGCCTCGTCCCTCTTCCGCTTTGTTTACCTTTGCTCTCCTGCACAATTTGCTTCGGCGCTTATCTCGCGGGTCTATCTATTCTACGGATTTCGGCCGCGGAGCGCCTATGCGTGCTAAACTGGCTCTATTATAACCTGTTGTGGCGTTGATCGGCGTTTTAGAAGAGTACAGAAACGCACACCGCTGTCTATAGGATACACACATACCAACCGCTGGATTTACGGTTGCAAGTCGAGGAGGGCACTTGCCACTGGCTTCGTAGCTTGACAGCGAGGATATATACTGTGCATGTCGTTTTGAGAACGTAAGTTTTGCTTGTGCGACGCTAAACGTTTGAAATTCGTCACTAAGCTGGCATAAGTGGATACTTACGTTTTGAAGTTTCCGTTATGATTTGTGATAGTCTGAGAAAAATATATGCCCTGACCTTTGTAAATGCTTCCATGTGAAATCTGTTATTGTTTTTAACTATTTTGTTGGCTTTACAGCGATATTCACAATGTCAGAGCAGTTTTTGGGTTGTACTGTCTCCATAAAATGCACCGAGGACATAGGAAGCTATCAGGGGCAGATCATTGCTTTAAATGACCAAACTGTTACACTTGCAAAAGCATTTTGTAACGGTGTACCCAACAGTTCTCCCCATGTAACAATCAGGTTCGTTTCTTCAATTTAATTATGTATTTCTTTTATTAACAATTAGGTATGTCGTTTATAGAGAAAAATTGTTATTTTATTATTTAATTCATATTAAAACAAAATTCACTTAATAAAGGTGAACGTAATTTATATGCAGCAATACAAATTGTTTTCAGAGCAAAAGATATAATTAACATAGACATAGTATCTGTAGAAGATACAACAGCACCCCAGAAAGATGTACAAACTCAGGGTAAAGTTACTGTGAAAAGGCCGATTGCAAAGAGAGTTGCTAGATCTGTCTCGGAATGTTCTGTGCCAATAGCTTCACCGCATACTACACAATCTGTCACAAATGTAAGAAAACCGCCAGCTGATGCACAACCATACTCCGAAATGCCAAACACAAATGGAAAAGCTGGTCCAGGTAAATTTACTGACATTTTTTATATCTATTTCTACATACTCTGTTATTTTAATTTTTAAGCTAAAAGATACAATTTATTACTTTTTGACTTTTTTACAGGTCTATCTAGGACGTCTAGAAAGAAAATAATGAGTGAAAGGGATGAACAAGCATTTGGCACACCAATAGACCAGTCCCTGAGTCAAGATTTTGATTTTGAAAAGAATCTTGCTCTATTCAATAAAGCGGTTCGTCTTAAACTTTTGTTAATATGACTTAATTTACTTAATAATTTTTTTTTATGCTGACAATATTGTATTTATTTTAGGCTGTATGGCAAGAAATAAACTCAAAGAAGCCAGATGTCGTCCAACAGTCTCAAAATAGAGGAGGCAATAAAGCTAGGTACAGGCATGATGAAAATGTAATAGAATCAGAACCTACCGCACTCAGACAAATTGTAGCACCTGGTTCAGGTGCTAAAGAATACGTTACAGATGATGGCTTAGTAATTCCCAGCATAACACTAGATCTACAGCGACAATTAATTGGAGCAGCAGATCGTTTAGGAATTAGTTGGGAAAGAAGGGTCAGTATTAATATTTTATACTTCTAACATTACTAAACAGTACATTAATCACATTAATAATATCTAAAGATTTATTAAGAATTTATTTATTTATTATGAACCAGAAAGCTACATTTTAACTCAGATAAATTTGTTTCACACACACAAGCAAAATAATTATAAAAATAAAGATGTTTATTATTTGTAACTAACAGACTGGCAAATAAAGAATTATTATTATTATTATAAAAAATTTTAAAAACTTCTATTTTAAAGATCTGTTTCTGTTAGTCTTTTAAAGTATTTATATGCAAAAATCTATTAAAAGATACTATATATAATAATATAAAATGTGATTGTAGGTGGAATTATTAGGTCGAGCTGGCACCGAAATAATCCTACAACTCCTTGGCGGAGCTCATCGATTGAATCCCAACAATGCTCATCAATGGCCCACAGTAGTGGCTTTGTGCGGACCACACAGATCTGGGGCCGCGGGCATTAACTGCGCGCGTCAGTTGTCCAGTCACGGTGTCAAAACGATCGTCTATGTGGAGAGCTCTGAAGATATCTTCCTCCTCCAGGAACTCTCACTGTACAAGTTGACAGGCAACAAAGTCGAGACGGAGGTAAAGAAACTACCGGCCGTGGCCGACCTCATAATTGTCGCCCTCTACGAGGAGAAATCTCCGAGAACCGTGACTCCAGTGGCCAAATGGGCGAATAATAATCGGGCGTCGATGTTGGCAATCGAACCTCCATCGACGGGTACACCGGGCATCGCCAGCAAGTACAGTTTGGTATCGGGCTTACCACTCGCGCACTGTCCTGAGAATGGCAGGTTGTACCTGTGCAACCTTGCACTACCCGCCAAAGTCTTCTCCGACGTGGGCATCACCTACCGATCGCCATTCGGTCCTAAATTCGTCATACCTCTGCACCTCAACAGTTCCTAGCAATTTAGCCGAGGCGGCTGAGAAGAAGAGGATCATCGCTACGACGAGACAACGACGATTATGATCAAGCGGTTCGATGTACTTTGACACAATGGTCGCCCCAGCCCTTGGTGCGTCCGAGTGCCGCATAGCATTATACCATTATTGCCAAGAGATTATACTAAGCGCGCCTTTCGCATACCGATCGATAAACCGGCGGTCCTGGCTTTTTTTCTGGATGTTCAACAGCCGTTCGCGCGGAAACTTGCAAACTAAGATGGGGAGAATTGTATCTGGATTGTTCTAGAAAGGAAATGAGTTGCGCTGCAACGAAGAATTAAGCAACTGCTTTGTTAATATGTCTACTTAAGATAGATTACTCCCAGGTTAAAGTGTTACATTGAAAACAAGTAAAAACTTAAATCATCTTAATTTTATTAATTAGTTTTGGTTCAATTTCACGAATAATAAGATTTTTTAGTTGATTAGCTTCTTAATTGAATAATTTCATTACATCAATAAATTCTCTACTTTTATATTACTAGAGTTACTTAGAATAGTAACTTTACTTGAGTGTGTTTTTGTTTACTGAATTATAAATTACTATTTTTGTAAAATTATACAACGCAAGATGTTTTACTCAAGTGAAGTTTGTATTAATATTCTCCTACAAGTAGTTAGTGGTGTCTGGAAAGGTTTTCATTAATTGACATTTAGTTATTATAATCGTTTGCTGCCGTTTTTACTTAAGTAATGAATACACTTCACTTCAAAACTGTGCTAGTTTTTAATGTTTTCAATGAAATCTTCTGACTAGGGCTTTTCATTTACCTGCATAGAAACGGTCGATATGATCATATGACAGTGTAACAGGTGGATAACGAGTAAGGTTTGACAATTGAAGGTGTACAGGATATACATTCAAATTCTGAATTTAGCAGACGCAATTTTTTTGCGGAATTTTTTAAGATTTTTAGATGATAGGACTTGGTTTACCATATTCAGAATCAATTGAAAAATGTTCAAATTACTTTGTCAAATAAATTGAGGCCAAGAAATGTGATTCTTAATTGTATGTGAATTTTATTTTTCTTTTTGCGGTAGAAAAAATTTTTATATTTTTTCTTTTTTTTGAAAGAAAAACTAAACAATTTTAATTGCACTACAGATAATTTATTCATATTTTATACATTATAGTGAAACTTGTCATCGGAGAACTGATTTGTGTAAGCTTACTTATTAATTTCATATTAAACCAATATACTCCCTGATAAATCTGTCTATTTCTTAAACTTTTAGCTTAGTAAAAAAAATATCTGCTTTGAAAAACCTTGTTTGTTAGCTAAATGTATCTGCTTTAGCAGTTTTGCAAAATAATTCCATGAAACTTATTTACTGCGAAGTGTAAAAATTACAAGCGTGGCGAGAAAATTTGTACGTTTGAAAATTTTTCCCGCGAATACTTATTTACCTTTGCACGTAATTCGTTGAGAGCGCACGTAATTTGAATCGGCGAACGACAACGGCATAATCATTTTTTTGTCAATATATCCCGATAAGCAGCCTTCACTGCTCAGACGTCCGACTACATTAGGTATATACGTTTATCTCTCCGCTTCTGCCGGAGCTTATAGTCCGCGTTATCGCATTGTGATTTAAAGCCGTTTTCTTATCTACCATCATGCGGAGTATAGTTGAATTTTTTTATATTATTCCGTCTGTTCGGAGAGCATAGCGACATTAATTTCCGCTAAATGTCGACAAGTGCGTCATTAATTCATTGAACGAAGTGCGTGCAATCGTTATGCGCTCGTAGCGAAGTGCTGAAATTCCGTGGAGTGTTTGGTTTTCTCGTTGGTGCGTAAAGTGAGAAAATTTTAGCTATCGGCTGAAAGTGGAGTTTTTACATAACGACGATGTGAGACGTCTTGTGCTCTTGCAGCTGTTGGTTCTTTCTCGCCTTACCTTGTTCGTTTTACGCTGATTCATCGCTGTCGGTTAATTATTGTAATATGTTTCGTGTACATTAAATGTTTGCGCGAAGTGACAGCAAGATTACAATATTCGATGTGCAACTGTATGGAGCAATAAGCTTGCACCATATCCGTATGGAGAAAGGTAGAGGAGCAGAGGTATGTCACTTCAGAAATTCGAGTGTTTTTTTGTTAATTTAAGAAAAATATTTTTAAAATTCATGGTACAGAAATCGTTACTTATTGCATTCCAACAATATATGAAAACTTATATTTTTGGTGATTTTACATTAGCTTGAATTCCTACAAGACACTGATTAATGATTAACATAAATTTAAAATTTTAATTTTTTGCACTTTTTCTACATTTGTTTAGATACGTATTTTTAATCTGCATAAATAGTTAATCATTTTGGTTAAGGAAGAAAAGATTTAATATTTACAAAATTATTGTGAAATCAACTTAATTCTACCTAAAATATTTTGCAAATAATCTTTTCATAAATATTAAATGAAGTATTCAGATTTCTCTTTTTAACAGGAAATATGAAAATACTTTCATAAAAATAATCAACAATAATACATAAAAATATAAAATTTTCAAATTATAAATTACGTGTATATCAATATCAATGCAATAAAAAGGTAAAACTATTTCTGCATACCTGTTAATTTTAAAAGTATATCGCTTTCTAAATTAACAAAAATTGAATTTCAGTGCCATCCATAGAATGCCAGGTACTTTAACATATCCAATGTACGCTTGTGTGGAACCACCTCAACCACGACGAAGAGCCAACTCGTGGACACATCATCATCGTCTCACGCATCACCAGCAAGATTCAAATGCTCGACCTGCTAGAGTCTCTTTGGTTAATCTTCCCTCAGTAAGGAATTATAGTAAATCAGTTTTTTAATGTTATCCATGCATTCTCATCATAAAAGTAGGTGGCATATGATTTATTTGTGGAGGCACATGTAAATTGCTCGACACATGATAAATTTTTTTTCTGGAGTTATTTGGAGGATGATTAAATAAACTGAAAGCAATATTTCAAATGTAATATTGGAACATATGTGTTGACATTGTACTCATATAAAAGGTTCCTTAATCTCTGTTTATTTGAAATCTGAAAACAGACATTCTTTAATAACACACTTCCATTACTTTAAGAAATTACATATATGCACATATTTGGTAAATTCTATAGAAAAATTTTCGTTTCTTTTCATGATACAAAAGTAACAATTAGGCTTTAGGTAAAATCCTTTATATTTTTATATAAAGCTTTATAATTTTTTTAATATTAATTAGTTTTTTTTTAATGTAATATAGCAATCTTACAAAAAACTGACCAAATTAGATTCATTTTTTTGCAAAAATTTGGTTTTGATTTACATTTTACGAATTAAGTACCTATAAAGCCCTACCCTATTTTCAAAATACGTTTATAAAATTGATACTACAATTTAAAACGATCTGATATTAATCATAATTACGCGTTTTACGTCCTACGTCAAAATAATAGATTTAGATTCATGATAAATTAAAAAAAAATATGTGAGCGAGGCACGGCAGAACGAAGTAAAAATCGATATGCAAATTACATTGGCATTGAAAATAATTGTAGTAGGTAGCCAGCAAATATACGCGACTCGACTCTGATGTCCTTTTTTGAATGTTTATTCAGCGCAGTGTTGCCGATTGAAAAAGTTTCAACTTTTAGCGGGAAATGTGTCGCTTTTTAAATATTTTGACATTACAATTTATGTTTTATCAATATAAAAATCAATGAAAACACTTGTTTGCACAATCACGTAACAAAATATAGCATTGAAATCCTATACTTCAGTACTCAATAAAAATTTATTTATTATTCGAATGTTTTATAAAGGAACACAGTCATGGTATTGATACCTTAATGAAAAGTTTTTATAACAATTAATCCCAATTATATGATTTGTTACATTTATACACATGAGATTGCACTTTTATGTGAAACCATAAAAATCCTAGTGACGTGCGGGCGCGTGCGATCATGGTCGGATTTCCCCGCGATTAAAAAATCCCGAGAGCTTTTTTTATTCGCGCACGCTCCTATAACTTTAATAACCGTCTTGTACAGTTCCGCCAATCCTATAAGTACACAAAAATCCCATATCACACGTCGTCGCGTATGATTATAGCCACCCGATCA
>JAPYZP010000587.1:0-25904 GCA_030522985.1 Torymus sinensis | reverse complement strand
AATAATAATAGTGTAAGGAGAAGAAAAATGTGTGTGTTTCACATTGAATGTAAATATAATACGCTTTATAAGGTTGCAAACAAGTGTAGAAAACACGAGTAAACAATATCGGCCGTGTGAGTATTAAAAAGAAATAAACCAGTGTTGGTCGCTGTCCCTCTCGCATGTCGAGTCCAATGAGCAATTCCTATATGATTTTGTCACTCGCTTTTGTCGATTGAGTGGAATGGAGTGACGAAAGAACAAACAAAAAAAAACTATGATTAACTGTACATGTTTAGTGCTGGTCTCGCGTTGTAAGTGTGGTCATTGGTCATTAAAATAACTAACACTCGACTAACTTATTTGGGATGCTGCTCGGCAGTTTTTATTAATAATTGTAAAAGACTGGATAAGAATTGTTTTTGGCAGCTTGGCTAATACGATTACTAAAAATTCAAGAGTACACTAAAATAATGTTTACCATTTTTTCTTTTTTTTTTTTAACTTCAATAATTGAATTTTAGTGTCTCTTATAATTTCGAAGAGCATAATAAACTGCCTTTTTAACAAACGTAATCCTATCCTCGAAAACGAAGTGTCCTATTTATGTATAACATAGCTTTTTGTTGGTAAAAATAATACATTTATTGTTGATATAGACGTATACTTACAACACGGGATGGGCATAATTTTTCGTATGCGCTGTATACATATTGTATATGTGTTTTTTTTTCATCATTTCTCTTACTTCTAGATTTTCTTTGTACCTTATTTTTTAACTTTCTAAGCGCACTACACATAGATTAAGATTGTATATGTTTTTATTGTTATTAATTTTTCTTTGTACATAATTTTATATAAATTAGATTTTTTTTTCATGTGCTGTCGTCTGTCCTTAGATCGAATGTAACAAAAATTTATTATGATTTTGTATGCACTTCATAATTTTTAATTTTTATCATAGTTTTAAAGAGGATTATTTTATCATTATTATTTTTTATCATTTACGAAGAAATGTATGTGAATAGCTTTTTTTATATTAAAGAGATCATTGCGTTTGCATTTCATTGATTATTATTATCATAACTCTCCCGCACTTTCGATTGTTCTTGAGCACACTGCACAACTATCTTAAATTATAAACTAATTTTTGCCATTAGACGGATTTTTTTTTGTGTTTTTATCATTTTTAAGCTACTAAACCTGTCAATTTGTAAATAACATGATGGTATTTATTTTTTTTAACACTCACAGGTGAAATTAATAATTCATTCAATCTCAAAATTCAATTAGGATTTCTAACGATATTTCACCGGTACATGTTTCACTATAAAAATTTAGCACTGTTTTTTTTCTGTCTTGTACCTTTATTTTTAATTTGTTTTGTGTGTCACTCATACGTCAAAAATCTATAAACGTTTGGTACTGAACAAAAAAATACACACAAACGCATCAATGCACCCATTCACGTGTGTGGCACCTTCATATAGTAACTCTCATCTATCATAGTTGCATATCACATGCTCGGTGAGTACATTTTTTCTTCATTTCACGCACGCAGTAAGAGAACCTTCGGTTCGATTTGTAAGTAATTGTTGTAATGTAAAAGAAATAACACCCGACTCTCTAAAAATAAAGCAATCCAAAGTCGCCCATAAATGCTAATCAGTGAAAAGATCAACTCTGATTCGGCAATTCATGCCCCACGCAGCTATATTTTCGTTATTATATCCGACTTTTCAGTATTTTATTTTTAAAGAGTTATTAGCTTGTAATTAATCATTGAGCATTGGTAGATTATTATTAGTGCTTTTGCAAAATGACTGCTTATATATACTAAATTTGGAAGCCAGGCATGATGTTTGCTTTTGTTTTCTAACACAAATTACAAAAAGCCATTAACACGGTTATATCTCTAATATTTTTAACAAACCGAAACACCGGTATCAAAAATTTCAAAATTAATAATAAAAAAATACTCTAAATCATTATATTATATAAATACTCTTTCAATCATCTATACTCGTACATGGAATATGGGCCTATATAATAAACAAATGGTAAATTCGTATTATATAAAAAACTTCATAAAGCGTATGACCTTAGTTATCACACACAACACCATCCAATCTCATTGATACATTCTGAAAACTCCATCCCTTAACCTCGCCACTATCTGTTCCAGAAAAAGCGTTGCTAGTAATTCAGTCGACGGATACGATCTCAACGTCGTCGTGTCCCCAGCAACAGCAGCAACAGCAGCAACCACAAAATGCCCATCAACATCAGCATCATCAGCAGCAGCAACAACAGCCTCCTCCGTACGTGGGTCCGCCGCAGGTGCAGGCCATCTACGAGGACTACGCGTACCACCAGACTGCAGCCGTTTACGACAACAACAATCGATCTCAGGGCCAGCAGCGCAGCTTGCAGCCCCAGCTCCGCCAGAGTCTCCCCTTAAAGAACAACAACATCAACAACAACAATCTTCACCATCACCATCAGCCGTACCACCACCCGAACATCCACCACATCGTCGACCCATACCAGCAGCTCATCTACGAGAAGAGCTTGCAGCACCGTCAGCCCACCTATTACACCGAGAACCAGAAGCTCTACGCCCAGCAGCAACGCCAGCAACAGCAGCAGCTCTACTCGAAGTCCCAGAGCCAGCAGCAGTTCTACACACTTCCCAATCGCCGGGCCCAGCGCGAGGTCATCCTGGAACCGCCGCGCAGCATCACCCCGGACATCACCAGAGGATTGGGTCGGGGCCCACTCAGTGCCATGCACATGCTGGCTAGACAGGGACAGAAATCCAACTCCGCGGAGAAACTGGTGACGCATCATCATGGACAGGCGGGATACAATTGCCAGATGGACCTGAACAAGAAGAACCTGGAACAGTTCGAGGCGAGGTGCAGGCTCGCGGCCCAGCCTGGCCCCGGTTTTTCTTGCGTACATCTTTAAAAACCTTCTAACTATAACTAAAGCTTATAATATAACTCTTGTATAGATAAAGTACAACTACTCGACATTGACTTTATTTACCTGCCGAAAAATTTCCCTACGCATACTATATTCATTTGATATTTACCATTCAACGTCACATGAAAAATGTATACTATTATTATGGTCATTGTAGTTCCAAACATTCGACACTTTGTACACAGTCAAAATTTTCTCAAACCTTTTCCTACAACACATCACATCTAACTCAACACACATCCCACCTCGACAGATTCGCTTCACCACTGGGTCTCTCAGCTCTCGGCTACCGCTTCTTCGCCTCGCCGGTCCAGGACGGCCTGAAGACCGCGCCGATCTCACCGATCGGCCCGGAGCACGCGAACGGCTTCAAATCGTCAACGCCGACGGGCGGTCGAGTCGCACCGACGGTCGCCGAACGTCTGGCACTGTCCTCCCAACGCTGCGCCTCGCCGAATCCAGCCCTCATGCAGCACAACGCGGACAACAAGCAGCAGCTATCGGATTCGGGTAGGAGTACACCCACGAACCTCGTCCTCTCACCGATCAAGAGCACCATGTCGAACGAGGAGCTATTCGCGGCGATACACAAGTCGAAGAGGAGGCTGAATATCAAGGACGATCCGGAGAGCCTGTCGCCGGCGGGCTCGGTCACGTCACTTAACGCGAAGGGACAGCAAGCGGGGACCAGGCACAGCTGGAGCCCCGAGTCGCAGAAAGTGCCTGAGGTAAGGTTCTTGATACCATGAGATATGCTGAATTTTGAAAAAAGATTTAATCTTCGGGAATGGAAGTTTAACTAAAGCTTAATTTTTATGATATATATAATGTTATTCTATTTTACAACTTTTGCAGTCCATCTGAATATCTTCTAATGAATAAAAAAAATTAAAAAAAGTTAGAAATTAGATCTGCAGTTTACCAAAATAAATCGATTCCTCTGAATAAGCGCTTGTAAACAATGCAATTTTTTCTGCAAAAAGTAAGAAAAACATGTTTTTCCGATTAATCTATAGATCCCGAAGACGGTACTATCGCCTTCAGCGACATCGCGCATGGACTTCAAGCGTCTGCTCCTGCAGCAGAGCATAAAAGCCGGTCCCGTTCGCATCTCCGCTGCCGAGCAGCTAAAGCTCTCCCGTCAGCAGTGCCAGGACCCGTACCAGCAACAATCCCCTCAGCATCAGTATCAGCAACAGCCTCAGCAGCAGTCGCCGCAGAAGCCGAACCAGATGCCGCTGACGAAGGTGCTGAGCCCTCGCTCGGCCTGGCGCTTCCAGACGCCGCGCACCGACGTCCTCTCCTCGACCATAATCGAGGACACGGCCGCTGAGGAAAAAGCGATGAAGCCGTCGCCCGACACCCCGTCACCAGTGTCCAGGCTGCCGACGACGACGACGAGGCGGCAGCTGGACATGTCGGAGGAGAAGCCGGCGAAGACGCTAGAGGAGGTGAAGAACGCGATCAACGAGACGCGGAGCCAGCGCAGCCTCGAGAAGCGCGAGAAGGAGCTGGAGAACCGACTGCAAGCCATCGACTCGTCCTCGAAAAAGCAGCAACCAGTGGCCACAGACGACGACGCGATCGACCCGGTGAAGGCGATCGAGAGCCGGCGGATGAGCAACCAGCTCGCCCGCGCCCAGTTCCTCGCCACCTCCACGCCCGCGTCCTCCTCGTCGCCATCCTCCTCCTCCTCCGCGGCGCACAAGGACCTCTTCAGCCGGCGGTTCCGCGCGCGCTCAGAGTCGCCTCAGCAGAACAATCCTCAGCGCGCCTCAACGGCGTCGCCGACGACGAGCGAGGGCGCGACGGTGACGCGCAGTCCTAGCGCGCCCGCGCTCGAGACAGCGCTCTAACGGTTTTTCTCCTTTCTCTTCTGAAGCCTCGCTCGCTCGCGCGCGTCTGTGTATGCATGTGTTGTTATTGTTGTTGTTGTTGTATAGGACGAGAGAAAGAGAGAGAGAGAGCGCACTATCGATGCCTATATGCGATTTTTTTTATTTATTGTACAGTCGTGTGTGTATAACGATTGGCGCGACGAGTATTTTTCTTTCTTTTACTGCCTCGCGAGATGAACGCGGCTGCGAGAAATTTTATATGTATAACGATTGCCCTTGGGTAACCAAACGGTAGACACTTGGTACCTCTAAAAACGAATATTGTGAAAGTATATGTATACTCTATTCGACAGTTTTTGGTTATCCGAGGTGTTTCTTTTTATATGTTAATGCTGCGACAATATATATGCGTGTGACCATACGTAAGAGCGAAATCGAAAAAAATCGTCAAGCCAAATAAATAACCGGAGCGACTCGCGATATAATAAAAGTGTGTTCACATTTTCACGTTTCATCAAGTTTTTGTACTCTATATTTCTCATTCTCATGATGTGTATATGAGCGCGACTAATTCTAACACAATCTGAACGAAGTCTCCAATTCGTTCACTCGTTTTGTGTGATGTGAAGAATAAAAAAAAAGAAATTGTCGGCGGTCGAGCTCCCGTGACGCTCGCAACAACGTAGGTGATTCTCTACGACTTTGTGGAGCGCGCGGGTGATTGAGAACCGCCTTGAAATTAAGATAAAAAAAAATTAATAATAATACTAATAATAATAAGCACATTATGGTGTGTGTATCATTAATTAAGTTATTAATTTATTGTTTCGAGTATGATACATTGTATTTTTGTATTTTTATGTGATGATGACGATTCGAAGAATACGGAAGCATGTAAATATTGTGGTTAAGGAGGCTTTAAAGTCGAGGGAAAGTTAATCTTTTTTTTTGTTTTTTTTTTTTGTTATTCTATACTGTGTCTTGTTCTCTGAGATAATATTTTAAGCATAATTTGAATTATATAAATTTTTTTTATAGATAAAGGAATCATGAAATCAGGCGAAATTTTACTTTCTTTGTACAATAAAACTTTTGTGCCTCCTTGACGAAAAGTAATATATATGTCATAATGCCAATTCTCACGTATATAAAAAAAAAAGCTAGCTTAAAGTCCCGATCGCTTGCTGCTAGTCTAGTCTGGGTAGGATTAGGAATATTTTCCTAAAAGGACTCTTGGTTAAAGTTTAAGACATTTTATAAAGATATTTTTGCGCCAAGAAACATAATATAAACGTCAATCAATCGAAGTATCAACATTTTTCGATAAACTTTTTATATATAACTTTTTATCGGACCTATATAAGAACTTCACGATGAATTTCTCTTGAATGGAGGGAAATTCAGAATTGATAAATTCGCTTGTAAAACGTCAAGCCTCGCTTTATTATTGAACCTGTGACGTTGTTTGAACAAAAAAAAAATACGTATAATAATATAATATGTAATATTAATATATTCATACGAATTTAAAAAAAGCGTGTAGTATAAAAATCGACAAAGTTGCCTTAATTAAATTATGTAATGTCTATAGTAGAGAATTCGCGACGATTGTCTCGTTTATCATTATTCATTTTACGCTCCCTTTCATTCATCCTTCTCAAGTAATAGCGATGTAAAGTTTATAAACTTTTAGAGCTTAAGCCAAACATTGAACTTTTTGTACTTTGCTCAGAATAAATATGAAAAGTCAAATTTATTATCTGTGTTTTTTCCTTGTTAAATACACCTTCCAACACTATTTTTAAACTTTTATCAACAGAAAAATATTTACATTTTCATTATTATATATTTATATGAAGTAAATCCTATACCGAGGCAAATAAATTGTCTCTGTGTAGGTCTGGTGGTACATAGAAAACTTATAGAGACTAAAACAATAAAAATTAAAACTAAAATAGGATACAATACACCCCTGCTATTTGTATATAGTAACAAATTTTTTAAAATTTTTTATATCATATTAAAAAACAGATTTGACATGGTTTTACTTCAATATTTATAATAGATAATAAATGTAAGATCTTATTTATTTGAGTTTCAGACAAGCATAACATTAGTTTTCATATCTGCACCCGCAGATTACGTAAATAATAAAAATTGTCTCAAAAGTTAAGAGAAACTTTAAAAACTTATCCATTCTTCTCTAGATTACAAAAAGAACTAAAACCCAATAATGAAATTTAAAAAATCGCGCGCACCAGCGGATTACCCTCAGTCGGTATCACGTTGACCAATAGCCGGCCACGCAACTCCCTGCTTAACCCATCAGCGGCGCTAGCATCGCACCAAACAAACATCCAATCGACGGCTTCCTCTGCGGTGCGCATTCCGCTCTCGGGCAGATCGCCGTCGCCGCTCTCAATAAGCGGTCAGCTCTGCGCTCTCCTCCTGGGAGAGAGAAATCGAAGGCGCGCGCGGGCACGCAGCGCATTACATTACGTGGGGAGAAAAAATCAGGACAGACCGCACAGTCTCACCCCCTCGTAGCCGAGAGAAGACACCCGGCCGAGCGTCTTCCGCAGGGCATCATGACGGCCCACGACCAGATGCGAGCGATGCTCGACCAGCTCATGGGCACCGGGCGGAACGGTCAGTACTTTTTATATACCTATATACATACATCCACACACTTCCTACTTTATTTTTCTTCTCTTTCTGTCTCTCTCATACTCGTGGTGGAGTTGCAAGTAGGTTTTGACGAAGCGACGCGATCTCGGCCCACGTTCAAAATGGAGATGGCCCCGCGTGGCAGTGTGCGCGGCTATCGCGATTAGAAAATTTTCTCTTCCTCGTTTCCTAGCTATCGCTTTATTCTCGTTCCGAGTATGTTTGGCGAGGTCCGCGAGCTATATGCTACGGCAACCATGACACCACCATTGCGGGGGGGCTATATATCGTGCATGGACGGCGGGCTATCGATTTTTAGCGCTGGGCGTGGAGAGAGGGACAGCCGCAGCTCTCTATGCCAACTTTTTTTTCTCTCTCTCTAGATATATGTACCCATTATCACGCTCTGTGCTTTCGTCTTCTTCGTCGTCGTCTCTTTTTGCAGCGAGCGAGCGGTGTTTCTGCTCTCTATCGCGCGCAAGCTGCATATAAGTATAATTTACGGCCATCGGTGATGATTGCCGCCGTGCACGCGGGGGCGGAAATACGGTGGTCGGTGGACTGCTGTAGCTATTGAGCGTCAGGATTGTTGTTGATGAGCGTAGAGTCGGAGAATAGCTATATATATATAATGTCCCCGTGTTATCGCGGATAGCGGTTTTTTACTGCGATACCGTGCTCGAGCTTTAGAAAAAATGAAATAATATAAGTATACGTGTATTGATTGCGTGCATATTTTTTGCGGACAAGCAGTTTTTAGTACTCTTTAAATTGCTGTAGTTGAAGAATTATTAGAGTGTGTAGTACTTGGATAGAAAATTATGTCAAAGAATTAACATATTGATTTCATAATAAATGCAATAATTGAATAGATTAGAAAGTTTTTTAATATATAGTAATTGTTCCTAATATTGCGCACTGGAAAAGACTAATCTAATTATAAAGATTCTTAAGTTCTGTAACAGTATATGGTGCTGTTCATCTTGATTTCATATTTTCATTTTAGAAAATATTTAAGAAAATCAATTTGAATTTTTTCTAATCTTTTTGAAATTTCAGGTGAAAACAACAAATTCCAAGTCAAGTATTCAGACCCAAAGGTGTGCAAGAGTTTCCTGTTAGCATGCTGCCCTCATGAGATCCTCTCATCAACGGTGAGTAGAGAATTAAAGCAATTGGGAGAATTACATTCACCTTCATCTTTACTTTGCAATATCACTTCTTTAAACTCATGCAAATTTGTTGTTCTCTACTGCGTCAGAGAACACGCATCCATTAAAATTTGACATATAGTTTTTCTTTTCCAAGACTGATACTGGTATTTCCTATTTTTTCATTAAATGGATCTATTGATGGGATTGATTAACAATTTTATATGTAAAATTTATATTTACTATAAAAAATAATCATTATACATTGTCAGTTTGTGTTGGTAAGAGCACAAGTGAATTGTAAAATGATTGTTTTGCGTAATTATAAATTTATATGTACTTTTGCTAGTTAACTCTCTTGATCGTCCTTTGAGATTCTTTGGTTGAGCAGCCTCTTTCAAATTTAACTAATATTGAACTGCTAATTAGCAGTTCTCTATTTCCAGAGCGTCTGGAAAAGCAATTGCGATCCGATTGTACGCAATACCCTGTTGAATAATGTACCATTCATAGATGTTGAGTAAAGGTTGCGTTGAACCCGTAAGTACTGAAAGAACAATTGAAAAATAGAAATATCAAAATGGACGTACGTATTACATGCAATTGATTCTACTTAACATGATTAAACTACTTGGTTATAAGTATTTTGGTTATAAGTATACATAAGAAATACATTTTAGTAGAAATTCAATGTTTTGAAACTTATTAACTTAATGGGAAACAAATTATTTATGATAGGTTATTACATAATAATAGAAAAACAACTTTATTTGTTTAAGCTTTAGGTTATATTTTTTCTTTTTTTAGCTAAAAATCTTTACCTACTTACATCATCTTTTATTACTATCTAAAAATTTTTTTATTTTTTTTATTTTTTTTATTTACGTGAATTTTGTCCCTTTGTATGCAAGACATATCATAAATTTTATTTTGCTTTAAGTTAATGATTTCACTCATACAAATTTCTACTATAATTTATGCACATGCATTCATTATATCGACTTTGCTTGGGAGAAAACATCAGATTATCGTCTTGGCTGCTCCGTTTAGTTTTGCGGAGTCAAAATTATCCAATATCCCAAGACCTGACGTATATCAAACAATCCTGTCTCATGCGTTTTTTGGTGAGTAGAGCGACCTTATAAAAGACAAAGTTAATATGACAGAAAACTCAATATACAAGTTTTGCTTGCACATCCGTTAAGTCTGGACATAGAAAGAGAGAGAATCAGGCTAATTATTTCTGTGAGTATGAGTGTTTGAAGAAAGAGAGGGATATATCTTTTTTGCTCGCAGAAGCGTATGAGAGGAAAGCACTGACTGTAAGTAAGCTATCGTGAATTGCCAAAATTTGTTTCATATCATTTGGATAATCCAGCATCACTTAAGTAAAAAATAATTTTCAGAGTAACCCATAATCAATTTTTATTTTGATATATAAAAACTTTATATAATCTTTACAACCCTTAATATTGTTGGTAAATGTTTATTGTCGCACACAATTGTGGACAAAATGCAATTATATTTCATATTAGAAAATGTTGGAAAATTCAAATGAAAATACACACGTCTTTTATTTAAGTACAGGCCTAAAAGTTTTTCTGTATTCAATGTTTAAATTATCGTGCTTCACTTACAATAATCACTAAATAGCATATCTCAAAATTTACTTGATAAATTACAAAATTGAAGAAAATTAGACTTTGCATGGCTCTTTTAACATTATGTATAATAAATTTAGTAAAGCTACTTGACTAAACTAATCGATACTGTCTTTTTATTTATTTATTATTTATTTTGAGTACATTTGTTATTTTATTTTTGTCACTGTATAGTGTGACTGTACAAAACTTTGGCAATTTGCGAACAGATTGTTTATGTAGGAAAGCACACAGAGAGGGAATTTGGCTTGATGGAATAGACATCGGAGGTGTTTCTTATCGTACGTATTAAAACATGAAATATATAAAAACTAATTTTTTTACAACGGTGATTAAGAGACATTATTTCTCTTGACAGATTAATTGTAAAATTAATTAAAAAATTGAGAGAAATTATAAAATTTTAAACTTTACTGTAAGGTCTCAATTAGCTAACTTGATAAAATATGTAAAAACTTAAGGTTGTGTGCTGATTATAGCATCATTGTCCATCGCAATGTCAGGCGGAGAGGTGTTGCCACTCTGTAAGTGAAATCAACAAAATATCTATCTATAGAACGTTTATTATTGTACTTTGTTTACCTTTATTTTCTTGTTATTTAATATAATGATACTTTCCTTTGTACCCACGTTAAAAAACTCGACAAATTCTCTCTTCAATTAAGCAAAAAACTAAATATTTTCTATATTTGATGATGGAAAGACAGTATTTTTTCATGAGCCGGGCACATTCTCATTAGCCAGACTCCTATTCCTGTAGGTGAATCTCAATATAGAATTAAGTTCAACCATTACCAGAGCAACTGCAGCCTTTGAGCTCTTCGTAAGCGTTATTTACCGGTGTGGAAGACTTATGCTGAAGACACATTGCTTTTGTAAGTCTGAACATAAAAAGAACTTATATTAAAACAGAAAGATAGAAAATATCTGGAATAAATACTAAAATAATAAAGTGATTTTAGTTTAATTTAAGTGATGAAATTGTATGATATATTAGGGGTTCCTATTCAAAGCATCGTAAACAAATTTTCTCTTCAAGATTAGTTGATACTTCTAAGTGTAGGTGGATATCATTTGGACAGCTGCAAAAATTTATTGGCATCATATTTATAAATAAACATATTCCTTTCGCAGTTAATTTAATAATTAAAATTTTAAATTATCTTATCTTGATATTCGACCTGAATTTTTTAAAATTATGTTGCATGTGTAGATGACAATATTAAATATTTGAGTAAAGAAAATATGGTGTAAATAAACAAAAAGTCTTGTAAATGATGTTCAACCTTTACTTCGAAAAAGCGAATGAGGATAATAAACCTTAACTGTTATAAGTGTACACGTGTATTACCCTCTTGCATAAATGTATTCTTATACACATCATTTGTGGGTGGGCAAAAAATTTAAATGGATAAGGAGTATAGAGAAGCAATTGAAACTGAGACCTAATATGGATCTCTCATTGTACAATAAAAAAATTTTATTAATTATAAATAATTTGTAAATCGCAGCGCATGGACTTGGGAGAATGCCCTCAAATTCACGATTTGGCTCTGCGGGCTGACTTTGAGGCTGCACAGAAGAAAAAAGACCACTTCTATGATATTGATGTAAGTATATACATGTCAATTGAAGTAAAAAACTTTAACTTGGTTCGGAAAAAATACGATTGTTGATTTGATAATTAATAAAATTTACACTATAAAATAATTATCTGCACATTTAAAAATAATAATTTCCTAAATAAACTGATTTAACTTGGAAAACTAGAATACTGAACGAAAAGAATCCTTAATTTTCTAATTCGACTTTTCGATTTTCCAGGCAATGGAGCATTTGCAAAGTTTCATAGCCGATTGCGACCGTCGCACCGAGCAGGCAAAGCAGCGCCTCGCCGAGACTCAGGAGGAACTGAGCGCCGAGGTGGCAGCCAAGGCCAATAGTGTGCACGTACTCGCCGAGGAGATTGGCAAAAAACTCGCAAAAGCCGAAACGTTGGGCGAAGAAGGCTTCGTCGAAGAGTCAATGAAGCTCATGGGTGAGATCGACGAACTGCGCAAGAAGAAGAACGAGGCCGAGCAAGAATACCGCAACAGCATGCCCGCCTCATCGTACCAGCAGCAAAAGCTACGTGTATGCGAAGTATGCAGCGCCTACCTCGGCATCCACGACAACGACAGACGACTGGCCGATCACTTCGGCGGCAAGCTCCACCTCGGCTTCATCAAGATTCGCGAAAAGCTCTTCGATCTTCAGAAAACCGTTGAAGACAGAAGGAAGGAGAAGCGCGAATATTTAGATAGAGAGAGGGGCGGTAGCAGACAGAGAAGTCGCAGCAGAGAAAGAAGCAGGGAAAGGGAGAGGGGAGGAGGATTCAGAGGCAGAGATAGAGACAGGGAAAGGGGGGAGAGAGGAGGGGACAGAGAAAGGGGGGATAGGGGTGACAGAGAAAGGGATAGGGGTGACAGGGAAAGGGATAGGGATCGTCGGGACAGAGACAAAGATAGGAGACGTTCCAGGTCCAGGAGTCACAGCCGCGGTAAAAGGTGTGTATTTCATTTATTGTTTGTCAAAAAGTAAACCTAAATTCTTTTTTGGTAAAATGTAATTTTTGTATTTTTAAAGTATTTTTTCAATTTTTTTTTTTCCAAGTTTTCTGTACTTACATGATGAATCAGATGGCCGAGCTGAGCTCCAAGTAAAAAAAGTCGATTGATTCTCTACGAGTCTCCTTTTTTTCTTGGACTCTGATCATTCCGCCGAAGCGATTACACTGATATTAGTACTAAAGAATTAGAGATAATTTTACCCCTGAAGATATTTAATAAAAAAAATATACTAAATAATTTGTTTTCTTTTTTTCAGGTCTCGACGCTCGCGGAGTGGCAGTCGCAATCGACGATCTCGCTCTCGGCGCAGTGGCTCCAACGATCGTAAGAGATAAGAATTTGATCTATAAACAATTGTTTTTTCAAATAGAAGAACGAATATCTGAAAAAAAAATCGAGAATCATTCATTCTTCTAGAATATGAAAAATAAAAGCAAAATATTCAGCAAAAGACACCACTTCAATTGTAAAATTTCACCCTCATTTTACTCAATGTATGTGTTTAAATAATACACTTTTCCGTTTTTCAAAGTATAGAAGAAATAATCGATGGCGGTAGAAGGAGTATTTTTCTTTCAGCTCGAATTCCGCCAACATCCCTCTTATTCAGACACAGAAAACGTATGTAAGTTCAATATACAATGACTAATATTACAAAGAGTATCTCTTTTTTATTAAATTAGATATTAATTAAAAGTAAAATGTTCACGTGTACATAAGAACGTAGTTGATTTTCTCCATTTGGAAATATTCTTACATATTTATAATTACTTAGTTACTTTCAAACTCAAGATTGTATAACAAATGTAGATGAAAGGAAAAATAAAGACATGTTTAAAAATAACTTTTTACTGGCTTATTCTCTCAAACCCATACATACTAACTGTAATAAATTTATTATATACTGCAGTGATTGCAATTTTGTTGAAAGATATAAATCATATTTTATATTCTTATTTATGTTAATTGTACATGGCAAATCTACAATATCATATAACACTCAAAGGAACATCTTTCAAAATGGGTAATATTAATCTTATTATCAAATGTTTGATATTCGATGAAAAAGTTATAAAATTTTAATACAAAAATACGCAACAACACTAGACCATAATATTCG
This sequence comes from Torymus sinensis, assembly GCA_030522985.1. Lineage (NCBI taxonomy): Eukaryota > Metazoa > Arthropoda > Insecta > Hymenoptera > Torymidae > Torymus > Torymus sinensis. Next base: position 11,888 of record JAPYZP010000587.1, on the reverse strand, counting down.
TCACTATTATAAATATTTAATGCTTTAATATACTCAAATAATTCTTTTTAATAATAATGTCGATATTTTATGAAAATGTATAATTGTATGTTACAAATGATTTCAAAGCAAATGCAATGTTACGTAATTATTAATATTCTTTGAGAATTGACTAAGTCATACTTAAAATGTAAACCTTAATCAAATTTACAATGATAATAATCAAATCTTATTTTACTAATACACAGTAGCAAATACTGTTGTCTTTGAAACAGCTTCTATCACAGGAACTGTTTACATTAGGTATTTCACGAAAATTTTAACATTAAATATTAAGTATATGCAATTTTCTTTTAAATATTTTGTTTTTACAGTCTCGCATGTAAAATTGAATACATTCGCAAATTATCACATAACATTAAAAAAAAAAAGAAAAAAAAAGATTCGCAATTTAATCATTTATCAATATTTAAAAATACTTAACACAATACCCAATCAAGGAAAAAAACTCAATTTTTACTCTTTTCACCTATTACAATCTGTATACTACTTATAATTCTGACTAACAATTCACCTACCATTTTGAAATTAAAAAAAAAAAGTACTTCGCACCTCAACGCTGCCTACCTAAAAACATACGCAATATATGTAAAATCAAACAACAATGTTTGTCGTCATGATCGTCGTTCGCAATTCGATAATAAAGAACACTTGCTCAAACATTCGACATGAGCCTTCGTTGTATGCGATTCTGGCGCCTGATGCATTTCTTGATACCACGCCAAATCTCCTGCCAGCCAATTTTGCCCTGGTGCTGCTTACTGTAGACGTTAAGGTAAATGCCCAGCACGACGAGAAGGGCAGACCAGAGATACTGAAAGGTGAACGGCTTGTAGAAGAAGAAAAAGCTAATGATTATGGTGACTGCTTTACGACACGTAGTCACGGTGGCGGCGACGAATGCACCGCAGCATTGTACTAACGCCAGCACGATTTGGATGCCCAAGTAACCCGATAACGAAAATAGCAACGCGTAGCCGTACGTTTCCATTGGATGCTGAAACGTAAATTTAGGAATTAATTAAGATCAAGTGTGATGTATTATTAGTACTAAGGAATTTCGATTTATCTGTCTCTTAGAAAATATTGAATCTCAATAAACATAATTTATTTGTATGCATTTGGAAAAATTTATGATTTCACTTAGTATTATATTGTATTTCTTTTGCTTACCTTACTACAAAATGAGGCACCCTTTACAATATCACCAGTGAATGCAAGAATGGCAAACAAATATACAAATCCAATACTGTAAGAGTAAAGTACAACTTCTGTATTTGATGCTTTATGCTGCTTCATTGTCTTCTCTTGAATGTTACCAATGAGAGCATCACAGAGCAGAGCACAGCTGATCATTGCCACGCCAATGAGATCAAAACGTGGTGATATCATGCTATCAGCAAGCGTGAAAAGAATTAGACCAATACACATTAGGCTTGCTGCAATAAAGTCTAGAAAGCCATAACGTTTGCCTTGGACTAGAATGCCACCGATTAGTACTGGGATTAGTTTACAGCATTTAAAAATCACCTAGAATTTATAGATTTTTAAAAATATTATATTTTATAATTAATGCATAAATTAATTCGATATTTTGAAAATTAGAGTTAAAATTTACAAACCTGAGTTGGATAATTTAAATATCCAAGAGAAGAGTTTGAGAATCCCATAGTACCCAATGTTAATAGTGCAAGGAGCAGGTAGGTACTTAGAGGAATCCTTCGGCTTATCCCTCTGATACGACATTCTATCCAGCCAAATACTGTATAATAGGCAAATTGAATTAGCGTTAAATACCATCCAAATGGCCTAAAGCCATCCAATGTGAATATCAATTCCTATGAAGAAAAAGTAGTAAGTGAAATGTGTAATTTTGAAATATTAAATAATTTTAATATTATTTGAACTTATATAAATACCTGCAAATATCCATAAAGGATATAAAATGTAAAGATGCCTAAACTGCACCATAACAACTGTGCTTTTACACTGCAGCTGCTAATATCAAAGCAAAAGAGTTTAACCTCTTTCTGTAAGGCTTTCGGATCCTCCACTTCCATTGATTGATCTTCAAAAAGAAACACCTTGTATTGTAATCAAACTATTATTAAAGAATGTATAACTATAGAACAAAATAGATTACCATCAATATTCATGTAAATTTTTTTATGCGTCATTTTTTCGGAAAATTGTTACACTATTATCTAACCTCTAAGGCAATCTAAATATAATTAATCATTCCAGTGTCGTGAATTAAATGCGCTGACATTATTACAACTTTTCGTCGTCGGCGGTTAAATATACGACGACGAAAAATACGAACAACACAGGAAGTTTATTTATCTCTCCGTATCTGCATTTTATGCGACTTTCCCAGTTATATTTTTTTTTTTCGAAGACAACGCGGCACCGCGTCGTCTGCAATACCTAACGTTGCCATTATTACCCGAATAGAAATGAATTTAAGGTGGACGTCAGGACCTGCACGGGGACCGGATTTGCCTGTACAGGCAATTGAATTTTTCGGAACGCATGGGAGCGCACCCTAATCGATCCAATGAAAATGCGGTTTTATACATTTAAATCGATGTAGGTATCTTGAATATCGAATTTTCATTTAAAAAAAAATAATTTTGAATAAAATTAGTAATATTTGTTTTCATTTAAATGTTTTTTTTTAAGTTAATTAAATGAAATAATAACTAAAATTCAGGGAGGAGATTAAAATAACAAAAAGACGACAAAATTTAGAAACTGTAAATTTTTTATTACACTTTTTCATAATCATTCAATTATTCACAACAAAAGTTTTCGTGTATATGTGCCCAATACCCCAAATCGGAGATAATCGCAGTAGCACCGACGCGTAATCATACTATTGCAATTATAATTACATCGTTTCGTTTACATGTTCCTCTCTCTCATTATATATTCATTAAAAAATGTATAAATTATCGTGTTCTAATTACGAAGGCGTTGATCAGTAGAAGCGCGACTAATTAACAAGTCGAATTTTGCAACATATATTTACAATTACATACAATTTCTCTTTCTACAGAAGTAAATACACGCTATGAAATTATGCACATCGATGTTTTTTTTCCTCGATAACAAGAATGAACATGTTCAATGATCAATATACATTTCTCTAACAATTACAAAAATAACCAATTATGTATACAATACATCAATATGTTTTTTATATAAAAATATTGATTACATTGTCAATAAATGAGAAAAGCCATAAATAAGTTTTCATCATTCATTATTATTGCAAATTAAGCTTATTCAACATATTTATAAACTAATTCATAGTTAGAAAATTGCTAAAGAAATAATACGTTTGTTTGGAGACAATACTACCGACTTTTGCACAAATTACCCTTTATATAACTCCAACAGATTACAGAACTTTGAAAGATTACTCCACATAATTATATATCGCATGACAAATTTTCTTGTTCAATATAAAGATAGAATAATTTTTACAAAATTCTATAATCGAAAAATTAAAAAATCATTTACAATATTATATTCAGTCTGTGAATAGTAAATTCAGTACTTAACATAAAATATTCTTTACACAATTACAAAACTTTTTTCTACATTAGTTAAAAATATTCATTCTTGTTTTACAGTAAGTCTTTTATAAACGTGTGAATGTACGGAAGAGAGCAAAGGAGGTAGCGTTAAAAAAAATTAATTATCTTCAGAGTTACTCAATTATTGATTTAATTAGCTGTCATTAACATTTTAGCAGAAGTAACATTCTATTATGGAAACTTCGAGTCTTTCTAAAAATATAACGATTTGTATTAATTAAGAAATTTCAAAGTTGTTCAACAAATATCATATACGACAGAAAAGAAAGTGACAGACGTTTGGAAATCACATGCACTTGCAAGTCCACTTTTTAACAACGCGAAAGGAATGTTAAATATTGACAGTAGAATAAAAAAGACGTTAGTGAGCTACAATGGTCGCTCGTTTCATTCTTTCTTCGATCCATTACGCATATTTACAAAAAAGAAACTAACAGCCCTAAGAGACCTGATAATTGGATCAAAGAAAAAATTAGAGCATTGCTCGACTTGACAATCATTTTTCTCTTTCCATTTATATAATTTTCTTAAATATTATTTGATGCGCTTAATGATTCAGAAAAAAATTCTTTTGAAATATTTTTGTATACATATTGATGAAAAATTTTCACGGTAACACCGGATTGTTATTGATAAAATATTTTTTAAAGTGAGATGCACTGTTGCTATGACTGAACTAATCACTTTAAAAATACATTTACAAGTTATTTCTCATTAATATAAACGATTGAAAACATAATATACCAATGGTTTAATATGATCTTCATGTATTTTTTTTAGAAAATTTTTTCTTATAGAACAATAATATTTCAAAGTAATTTCATTCAAACACTTACACATTAAAAATTCATGAACTATTTTACAACGTTTTTGTCGAAAAAGCTCAAGTATACTTTGTATATAGAGTTTTTCTGATAAAATAATTTATATTAAACTACAGCGACACTTTTTACAAATATACATAGATACATTTTGAATTGTGAAATGCTTCGAAAAGAAAATTGTAATTTTTCTCTTAGCAACGCTTATTTGTTAATGTGAGTAATTAACAGCACGGTTTTTCATCTTTGGTTATTACTACTGAAGGAAAGCAACTGTATTATTTACAAAAGCTTTCATTGAATAATTAATTTTTGTCTTTTGTCATTCTGTTAAGCGACTCTTTCTACCAATTGAGAAAAATCAACTATATATCTTTAGAATATTGCTCAGTCAGTGAACGGTCGAAAACAGCTTTTCTCAATCGCGAGAAAATGTCCTTCAGGATACATATTTTCTTTTTAATCGCATAAGGCAACAATCGCGCATTCCTCTCTTTATAAACGCTATAACAAATAACTCCGTAGTACTTATTTTTAGTGAAAAAATTAAGAATTCACATTAGCATTATAGACAATTTTTTACAGTACATCATTAAAAAAATAAAATCTCAACTCGTGAGGAATGCATACCATGTACTAATCAATCATTAAAAGTAAAATTTTCATTTTTAAATTGTATCAATAGTACTAAACAAAATTTCATTCAAAACACCAAAAAGAACAAGAATATCCAAAATGACTTTAAAAAATAAATATCACATAACTATATAAAAAATCGGAAGTCTTCTTAATTTTTCACTAAGAATATCTTTTTGTGCGATCGACGTGAGGAGTGACGCGTGCTTATGACAAAATGAAACGCAGATTTTCTTTTCGATACACATTGGTTCTGTTTCGTTGAGAAATTTTTGGCGAGTTTGTGTGTCTGTCTGTGTATCTGCGTAGCGTTTTACAGGGTCGCCAGGATCCTGGTAAAGCCTACACAGGCCGCGAGAACGGTCTGTCCAATGCCCCAGAGGAGGGCATAGAGGGGCGTCATCTGGTAACCCGCTGAACCATAGACAAAGGCCACCGCCGCCGAGCTTACTACTCCCGATGTCAGCGGCATCAGTACTCCCATTATCAGGATGAGTATTGGAAAGAACCTGGGTAAAAAGGTATATGTTAATTGTAAGATGTTATATAGGAAATGGGAAGAGAATTAAAGTCAAATTACTCACTTTCCATATTTGTGTTTTCGAAGAGTAGCGAAACAAATAGCGGCAGCGATTGTATGGACGAAAATTGACGAGAACAGTGCCCATAAAAATATCTGGTACCACATTTCTAAAAAGATACAATTTAATTATCAAAAATGTCGCTATGAAGTGCCTGCAAAATGATTTATCTAGTGAAATAACATAAGTAGCTAAAGAGGATTTCGCCAATAGTATGTTAAGAATAAAATAAATATGTGACAACTAAAAATGAAAAAATCTTACGTACCAGGAAACGATCGAAGGCTCATGATCGATGAATGTGGAATGGAGAAAATGGCAGTAACAAAATTATTGAGTTCACTAAGTCCAATAATAAGTAAAATCAAGATGTTGAGTGCAAATTCAACTAATCATTCGTTCTATGCTGAATTCTTGAGGTATACATTTAGAAAACGTAAAAACTAGAGAGACAATCAGAGAGAAATAGGGGTTTCTAATTAAAACTGGAAACGCATTACGTATAATGGAAGTTCATGTGCTCTCAATTTTTAATTAGCGATTTCCAATGGTTCAACAAGATCGTAGACTTTTCCAGCTCTAATCTACCAAACAGGTAAGGAGATGAGGAGGAGGAACAAGAAGGGGAACAAGGATACACACCGGCGAATGTAGTCAACGGTGTATAGAAGATGCTGGCCTCATCTGGATCAGAGGCACTTGCTGCTGGGGTCTCTAGCAGCACATCGGGCATCGCGCTCTATTAGAGACTCAAACGATGCCCTTGCTATGAACAGCTGTCTCGATTAGTTCATTTGAGCTGAGAGCTGATACTGAGCTCTCAAAGCTCCACTATGTGTTACAGACTCTTGCATAATTTGTAAATATCCTGAAATTAAAAACATGAAGTTAACACACTTGTTAGTAAACTGTTATTAGAATGTGTCAATTATCTTAACATGTTTTGAGGCAATATATGTTACTGACACAGTTTCTGGATAAATAAACTTATCTATACTTAATTTTCTTTAGAAAATACTAAATTGGAGTGTAGTATGTTTTAACCTCTTCACAAAACAAAACACAAAGCGTTTATTGAGAATAATAAACACAAAAATATACGAACGCAGTTATAAACAAATGTTCCTAAAGCTCTTAGGTTAGGTTTGTCGCAAAAAAACGCAAAAACAGGTATAATTGACTGGGAAGTCTCACCATGTTGACAAAAACTGGGAAAAAGCCGTGTCAAGTCGACGTTTTTACTTTCTCACGAGCTTTTGCTCGAGCTCTCACCTCCCTCCGTGCGCGAGGGTATGTGTTATCTTCGTATCCTTGCCACACTACTAACACTAATATTACATTATATGTATATAGTTGTCAGAGGAAAAGGGTTGCAACTCGTAACTTGCAAACGCGCAAACTCGCGCGTCAAGTGTGCAGCCGAGACTGTCGAGAGATAAAAATGACAAAAAACGTGCATTCCTTTGGCAGGTGATACTAAGCAGTAGGTCCGTTCGTTTTTGTTTAGCATTGTTTACCAGAGATATTCATTTTCTAAGCTTATTCATTGTTTACTTATATAGAAAAGTAACAGAAGGTAAAACTTAATTATTTTTCTTTTGTTTGAGTAAATACAATAGGTAATACATTTTCATTTTACTTCACTTATATAAATATTTATAAGGTATTGTTCCTCAAAAATTATTCTTACAAGTTTTAATTTACGATTCTAAAAACTATAAAAAATATAGGTATTTGTTCCGCTTACAATTTACAATTTAAATTTTTAATGCTCGGCGCTCGTGTATTAGTCAGAGAACCGTCAGCACCGCGGACACTTTCCCACCTACTAAAGACCGAACGGCGAACTCACCTACTATCGTACACCATAAGCGAAGGTGAAAATACACGCGCAGTACATAAATATACACCTTATACCCAGCGGGGGCGAGAGAGAGAAAAACAGTACCTACACAAGTGCGAGAGAAAAGGACGGAGCACAAACTCGTATGGCAACACGGCTGGGCGACGAGCGAGAGAGAAGGGGGATAAAAATGCCAAGAACGTGTGTGCGGGAAAAGATGAAAAAAAGGAGTCGAGCGGCGCTGTGTAAATAAAAAAATCTCGGCGCTCTCGCGCGGAAGGAAGGGGAGAAGGAGAAAGAGAGAAAGAGCAAGAGAGAGTGAGTGTGAGAGGAGAAACGAGGGGGAGACTTACTCGAGGAGGGAAAGAAGACGAAGAGAGCAGCGTTCTTTCTCTCCCATGATTTTCGTACGCTTACACTCGTCGTGGATCTAACGTCGCCGCCACCGTTCTTTTTGCTCTCGCCGAAAAATTTCTCTCTCCTCCGAATGCGCACAGGAGGGACATGGGGACATTCCGAGAGCCGCGGGGGACGACGCGGCGGCCTCGCGAGACTCGGCGGCGATGGTAAGTGTCGAGGTATATAGCTTTTTTACGCTTCCGCGAATGCTGTTCACGTATAAACAATGCGGCTGTTGATGCTGTGCACTAGATTCTCGTCGTTAGATGCTTTAGTGTGTGGCTTATCTGTTAGGTCCGAGACGCTGATTAGATACTGTTTTTTATTAGATCGCGTTAAAATAGGATCAAAGAGAATTTATTACATGCGTTTATTACTTAATTGTAGGATATCAAGTAATCTATTTCTATGTTTTGACAGATTTCAATGCCAAACCTTCTTGGCCAAGTCTGGAAGACTGAAATATGCACAATCACAGCAGAAGTCCAGCCAGGCTCCAGCGAGCTTATAACGCAACTCACAGTGCCATAACTTACAAATGAAGATTTAGCCTTAAGAGTACAAAAAGAAACAAGAATAGTGCAATATGTCGTTTGGCAAAGTGTGCATCCTTTTGCTGGCACTCGCATTGAGTTGCTCAGCTGTGATGGACGAGAAACTGTCGAACAGTGTGCCTAAGTGCCAGTTTGGCAAGTCCAGTAGAAAGCAGATAGACGTGTTGCCGTTGAAGGGAGTGTGCTTGAGAGACATGGTTGTTCATCTGTCCAATAATCTGCACAGTCTTAGTAATGATGAGTTAGGAGTTACAAAGTTCCAAGGAATGCTAGACAAGCTTGAATTTGTAGATTCAATCACTACATTGACTACGAGATTGAGTGACCTGACCAAGAATTTAAATGACAAGTTGAAGAGATACACAGATTTGTTGAAGGACAGCAATAGCGTTATACATCCAATAATACTTAAGCAGGGTCATGATATTTATTCGTCCAATCCGAGGTCAGATAATACAAACAGACCTTCAGATATCTGTTCAAAAGTTACTGACGCACTTGCCATGAATCTTCGCAATCGCGATTGGAAAAACTTGCATATTTTACCGGTAATTTTATTTCAGAATCTATTTTGGATCCTGCTATGATTCCTTAAAAGATACCATAAATCTAACGAAATTCTTTTTCCTTAAAGGTCAGTCAACCAGGCACGATGTGCGGTCCACCAAGTCTGGTGCCCAACATTGGTCCACTACTACTTTCCCAATGCAATCGCTCGAAAAACGTAATACTGTTACTCGAGCACAACGCGGCTTTTATGTCCGAGGAGGAGGTGACGCTCGTGCAAATCACCGCGAAAACGATCGTGCACATGCTATCGGAGACTGATCGCGTGACGGTAATCGGTTTGGTGGGTCAGGGCTCGACATTGTGCCCTGATCAAGGCCTGGCTCGTGCCTCCGACATCCACAAGATCCGGCTGGACCGGCACATTGACTTGCTCATTCGCTCCATGGTCAATCAGACGTTCAGTGTTGACGTCGCCGGCCTCATTAAGGATATCACCGGTGAGATCGTAGTGATTCATCTGACAAACAGTTTGAAGGATTTTTCAAATGTCAAGGCTATTGCCGAGTCGATGAAGAGGAAGGAATTGACTGTACATTTCAGGACGATACTGGTATTATCGCCCCAGCAACTTCCCGTCAAGGATGAAATGAAGTCTTACGCTGCGAATAATAGTGTCATCACGTTGCCCACTCAGCATGTGCTTGGCTATGAGATAGCGAAATTATTCGCAGGTACGGATTTGTAAAATTAAATGTGCATAAGATATAATTTTTTTAAAAGTTAACAATCGAAATTATGTATTAATTGTAATTTTCGTTTCTATTAGGTCTCAGATGCAACAAGGATGACGTAAAACCGTACTACCTGTCCGATCCGTACTTCGAGCCTTACAGCAAAGCGATGATGGTATCAGTTGGTCAGATAACGAACACGGCGCTTTTGTCTTTCGACGTAAAATTGCGCGACTTCGTCGAGGATGTGACGTACTTCGAAACCGGTGCTCACCAAGTCCATGCCCTTCTCGTTGACAAACGCGGAATGTTATGGATGCACAAAAACTTTCCGCGAATGGAAACGATCGTTGAACAGCCGCTGAAGGTGTACTTGCAAGATCTCGAGAACCTTGACGAAAAAACCATGGCTAAGATAGGGTCAGTAAACTTATGGATAACATACAACAATTCTATATCTGACGTAACACTATTTAATAATTTATTCGCTACAAATGTTTCTAGGATGATTGACCAAGCGGAAGGCTTCGCTGAAGTAAAGACCCTCCTCGGCTCGAAAAAACAAATCCACTGGCGCCACCTAAACTATCCGGACCTAATCGCGTGCCTCGTGGTATCTCGCCTCGATGAGGACGACACACGAATCCCCGTAGTACGCTCACCTCCTACCTTACCCTCGAACATCCTACACCACCGGCTAGATCTCGCGCTCAGCTCAAATGTTCGCCGAGACAACCTGTGCGTGTTCAACAACAACCGAGTCGCTACTTTAGAAGCCGGCGTCATCTATCTGTCACCTTGGTGCTTCAAATCGCCCGCACAGCAAACCCGCCAGCTAATAGCAACGCCCGCTGTGACAGTGCAGAGTTACATGGCGTACCTGAAGGATGTCACGAGGTTATTGACCAATCCCGGGATGCAGGATAACGTCAAGGCAGAAGTGTCTATGCTCGCGCAAATTTTGGAGCATTTTAAGGATAGACACGCTAATGGTCCACTGCACAAGTTTATCGTACAAAGGTATAAGACATTATAAAAAGACTTTTTTTTTAAACTGGCTTTGAACGAACATTTTTCAACCTAATCATTATTCCTCTAGGTACATCACATCGGTTAACAGCGGCGTCCTGGAGATCTACCCAGGCCTCGTCTTAGACCCAGACCTAGACCCGAAGCGACGCGGTTGGTACGTAAAAGCGCTGCAGCAACCGGGCCGCATCGTCTTAAGTCCGCCGTACTTGGACGCCGGTGGCGCCGGCTACGTAGTCACCCTGAGCCAGGTGGTGCACGAGGGTCGCTCGGTCGGTCTGCACTCCAGCAGCGACCCTGTCGTTGCTGTCATGGCCATGGACGTGACGATTGGGTATCTTTCGCGCATGCTCACAAATCTGTTTCCCCTGTGCGGCGAAACGAATGTTAAGTGCTTCCTTATGGATGACAAAGGTTAGTGATATTATTGTTTATGAAAAATTATACCTATCATGAATTATAACGCGTCGATGTTGCAGGTTACTTGGTGTTCCATCCGTCGCTACTGCTCCCGTCGAGCAAAGTTGAGCAGCAGCACTTGACGAACAAGGAACTGCTCGTAGCTAACGACATACTCAACCACGATCTCTTCGTTCAAAAGAAGATGTGCGCGAGCCACATGGACGGCCTGACTCAGCGCTACTATCAATTCAACATTTCACTCGACGAAGTCTTGACCAACATCGTCCACGGCGAACACTGCGTCATGTACCAATTGGCTGTCGTACCCGGAACCAACGTCTTCCTCGGCGTCGTCAACATCACCTGCAACTCGCTAAATGCCTTCTGCCCTTGTAGCACTGTAAGAATACTCCAAACAACGAAATGCAATAACCCAATAATGAAATTTAAAAAATAATCGACCCGTTCGAAACTCTTGTAGATGGACCGATCATGCCTAAACTGTAAACGCATGGAACAAACGGACTGCGAGTGCCCGTGTGAGTGCTCGCTTTATTCGAACGAGTGTCAGCTCCAGGACAGCATCGCGAACGACGTTGAAGCCTGTCCCGCGCCTCAGGAACAAGGATCCAGTCTCGCCATCCCCTGGATCCAGTCGGTCGGCTCCCTCAAGTCCTGCCAATCATTCACCTGCAAATCCTTCGCCACCAGAGCCGAGTGCTTAGGCGTCGTAGGCTGCCA
>JAPYZP010000586.1:0-25358 GCA_030522985.1 Torymus sinensis | reverse complement strand
TAGGGTTAATTTTTTACGGTTGGCTCTTCATACATCACCAACCCCCTCTGGTGATTTTTGCGCATGCGCCAACAAAAAATCGGTGGTTGTAGGCAGGGCAGGGTCTATCTACACGGTACCGCCACGACACCAGAAATACTATATGTATATCTATATATGTATATATATATATATATATATAGGTATACATCCCTTGTATATTCATATATTGTATTTCAGGGTGTCGTGGGCCGTCGTGGCGGTGTCAGGCATACCGTGTAGAACGACTCTTACATATATCCTGAATTTAACTTTGACAAATAAAAAATTCTATAGGTAATTAGCGCCGGACCTATATAATATCAATGCATTAACGTTGGACTCCTACTTAGAGAAGTTTTGAGGTCACCTTAACGTAAATTTGGATTTTAATCAAATTTTAACAGTGTCATCTATTCACTGATAAGAATTTTTCAATCGGTCTTACAGTCTTCTAAATTAAATAGTGTTCTCTATTCATTATAAGTAATGTAAGTGTCAAACTGATTAAAACAAATTTATTTATAAATCTTTTCGTAATGAATCTTAAGAGTATTTTGGCTATTAGGTATTAATAATTTTAATATTTTGTTTTATCTAGCGAAGCAGAGCCGAGAAAACGTATTGTATCATTCGCAACTTGTCGGGAGCAAAGCCGATGTATTCATCTTACCGAGTTCGCTTACTCCATTGCATCAGCCGTAGGTACATACACGTTTTCAAACGTAACGGAAGTCATGTGGCTTTTCCCGCTTACTACATTAGTTAGCCACTATTCTCTGCTGTTTCCGTTGCAAGCATAAAAATAAAAGACAACCCAAATAATCTATCAATGAAGCAAGCGTGAAAATATATCTCCCCTTGCGAAATTCTAAAGTGCGTTTTTCTTTATAAAAAAAATCTTCGGTAACCTCATTTGAGCAACGCAGTGCTGTAGAACATTCCGAATGCTTCTGGGACATTCGCCTCGCTGGCCTCCTGCCGCGCCTCTCATCTTCCCTCCCCCATTCGCCCGATCTCCTCGAGCCCGCGTCTCATTGGTCGACTGGCCTGTGACTGGCATGGCGTGCGCGCGCATCACGGCAGCCCAAGTGTGCTCGCGCCAAGTCAGGGGTTGCATCACTACACGTGAAGCCGTCGTCGCCGACGTTCATACGCACTCGGTCACGAGACTTGCGCATTCCTCGGGGAACCCGGAGACAGACAGTCGTCACACATCGTCCCTTTTGAACCGGACCGACGCCGACAAGGGAGGCAAACGAAAATGCTGACCGCAGCAAGGCTCTTCACCCGCGGGGCTACCGCGACGACCTGCGACGTCGCTCGCAAGCAGCAGTTCAGCACGATCCTGAAAAATGTAAGTTTCATGCTTTCTCCGCGTCCGTACAGTACGAGTAACCAGTGTCGAGCAATGTCAATACTTGGCTTCGTTTTCTTTCCTGGAATTTCGCTAGGGGCGGGCTGTTTGTAGGTTAGATCTTTGGCAATTTTTTCCATTTTACGGTCCACGCTACGCTTGCCCACATTACACTACTCCCGTTTTCTACTCCGCATCCTGTATAATTTCATTGCCTAGTAATTTGCTTTTCATTGACAAAGTTAAAAAGTTCACACGCTGCTGTGAAAATTGAGATGCTAACCCGCTTCCCCATGGACCTCTCCAGAAGCTTACGCTACTCCGGCTCATACTTTTACCGGCACGTGCGAGCTCCGATTCTCGACTTTACACGAGGCGCGTCGTTACGTGCTCCGACCGCGCGGCTCCGGGGGCCCTCGAACTTCTTTCTCATTTTATCAGTACTTGCTTTCAGATAAACGGTCCCTCAATCAATACGGTTTTTTGCTCTACCGGGTCGAAAAACTTTCCGGACGTTGCCAACCATAACCTAAAAGCTGTAGCATGCTCCTTCGTCCCTCCCGCTTCGTTTCCCCTAGGATTTAGGATTTTCGGTGTTTTGTTTACGTAATAAATGAAAATCGATGATTGCTATTTTGGTTTACTGACGAAAGTGTCTGTTAAAGCTTGTCGGATGAGCGACAAGCCGAGAATGATCCGGAAACGGAAAAAACGATCTAAAACGTACTTATGCTAAATGCGAAGGGAATACGTTTTTTATACTTCTTTGTTAAAAATTCTTCTTAAAGTCTTAGCTTCATTGATGTAGCATATGTAATAATTTCATAGGTATTTAAATTTGTTAATTAATGCTCCATTATAATTTCTTTTAAATAATTAAGAGATGTGGGTATTTCATTTAATAAAGTTGTTAATTTTAGTTAGATAAGTTTTACAAAAAATGATTACGAGTTTGAATAAGGGTTTATACTGTAAAGATAAGAGACGTCCAAAGTCCAATATTCTTTATCATGTTACATAAAAATCAAATTACCATAATTAATGCATTCTAATGAATATTCATATATTATAATAATATAGTATAAAATTTACTTCTAAGACTATTAAATTTTCTAAAATTAGAATTCAATTTTATTCGATTTGTAAGATACTTGTCAATCAATGTATAACAAATTTCTTAAAACATGGAAGATATTAAATGTTTAACACTTTTACATTAAGTACTTGTTTTATTATACCAATATATTTATTGAAGGATATTACGATTATATAAAATAAAAAATTGTAAATATGTCAGGTACTTGAACTTTCGAATGTTCATAGTGAACGAAAGATTTTTGCCATTTTCAGATTTAATTAAATTTAGCTACTTAATACATTTAAAAAATGATAATAACTGTATCTCTTCACTTCTCACTCTTGCAGCACCACTAAAGCCACTCCGATGAATTATAACCAAAATTAAAAACATTAAGTTAATATTTCGTTCATTATGAACGTTCAGAATTGCAAATATGTAATATTCAGAATTTGTAATTCATTCATTGATTTTCAGGCTGTTGTACCAACACTCACATTTCCGCAACGAAATGACTTCCAACAGTATAGATTCAAGTAAGATTCAATATTTTTTTTATTCTAATTGTGTAATATATAAATTTAATAAGTGACTCAGATTGTGAAATTTTGTGTAATATTATCTATGTAACTGAAATGATTTATTAAAATTTGAGGTTATGATAACACTTTAGTATATAATTTTACAGTACTTTTGAATTATTTTTATTTTCATAATATAATTGGAAAAATCTTTATGAAACAAAAGATCTAAAATCGGGGATATAAAAATTTAGATAATGAGATAGATAAAATTTCTATTAATGTAATATTTTCTTTTGCACAATAGGTCGGAAGGAGTCAAAGGAGCAGTTATTGGTATTGATCTTGGAACTACATTTTCCTGTGTAGCTGTTATGGAAGGAAAACAACCTAAAGTCATTGAAAATGCGGAAGGTTCAAGGACAACGCCTTCGTACGTTGCATTCACAAAAGGTTCATATCATCCACTATTTCATTAAATTAAATAGGAAATAAATTTCACATTTAACAATCTTTTATTTGTATACAGAGGGAGAACGGTTAGTTGGTATGCCAGCCAAACGTCAAGCAGTCACAAATTCAGCAAATACTTTTTATGCTACCAAACGTCTTATTGGTAGAAAGTTTGAAGATTCAGAAGTAAAGAAAGATATGTAAGTTAAATACAAATTATGATTATCCTAAAATGCCATTAAGAAAATATATTAAGTAAAACATTATCTTTTAAGGAAAATGGTTTCATACAAAATTGTTAAAGCGTCAAATGGAGATGCTTGGGTGCAAGGAAGTGATGGAAAAATGTATTCCCCTAGTCAAATTGGAGCATTTGTTCTTATGAAAATGAGAGAAACAGCTGAAGGTTACTTAAACACACCAGTGAAGAATGCAGTTGTTACTGTGCCAGCATACTTCAATGATTCACAGAGACAGGCAACAAAAGATGCTGGTCAAATTGCTGGTCTCAATGTTCTTAGAGTAATTAATGAACCTACAGCGGCTGCTCTTGCTTATGGCATGGACAAGACGGAAGATAGAATGTAAGGCTAATTCAATATTTGTATGGGATTTTATTTATTTGATTCATATTTTACAAATACTCAATTACTCAATTTTATCGTACAGTATCGCTGTGTACGATTTGGGTGGTGGTACTTTTGATATTTCCATTTTGGAAATTCAGAAAGGAGTCTTTGAAGTCAAATCTACCAATGGAGATACCTTCTTGGGTGGCGAAGACTTTGACAATGCCTTGGTTAACTATCTTGCTAACGAGTTCAAGAAAGATGTGAGTAATTTTAAATGCCACATTTTATTTACCAATGTTTTCTTTTAATTTTTGTTTATGATATATTAGAGTTTATTTGTTGCGCTGTGATATATTTATTCCAATGATTTTCTCAAAATTACAGCAAGGCATTGATGTAGCAAAGGACGCAATGGCGATGCAGCGTCTGAAGGAAGCTGCAGAGAAAGCCAAAATTGAGTTGTCCAGCTCACAGCAGACTGACATCAATCTTCCCTACCTTACGATGGATGCCAGTGGTCCCAAACATCTTAACTTGAAGCTCTCGCGAAGCAAGTTCGAATCACTTGTTGCCGAGCTGATCAAGCGTACGATTTCTCCTTGTCAGAAGGCTCTCAGTGACGCCGAAGTAGCCAAGTCTGACATTGGCGATGTTCTTCTCGTTGGTGGAATGACGCGAGTACCCAAGGTGCAGCAGACCGTGCAAGAAATCTTCGGTCGTCAACCTTCAAGGGCCGTCAACCCCGATGAAGCTGTTGCCGTTGGTGCTGCTGTGCAAGGCGGTGTCTTAGCTGGAGACGTCACTGACGTATTGCTGCTCGACGTTACTCCACTTTCTTTGGGTATGTTTATAACATTTTACATTTCATTCGTGAAATAAACTTTTATTATACAAAATTCTAATAATGATGTAGTGACTAATCTTCTCTCTGAACAATAGAGGTAGAAAACTATCAATCTGATACTTTATTAAAAATATATATATTCAAAATAAGTCGATTCTTGCATATTACTACATAACAAAATGAATTCCTTGTAGGTATCGAAACCCTTGGTGGAGTATTCACAAGACTGATCTCGCGTAACACAACCATTCCTACAAAGAAGAGTCAAGTATTCTCGACAGCTGCTGACGGACAAACTCAGGTAGAAATTAAAGTACACCAGGGTGAACGTGAAATGGCTAACGACAACAAAATTTTGGGTCAATTCACACTGGTTGGAATCCCACCTGCTCCAAGAGGAGTTCCTCAAATCGAAGTCACTTTCGATATTGATGCTAACGGCATTGTTCACGTTTCAGCTAGAGATAAGGGCACTGGCAAAGAACAACAAAGTAAATATCTTAGCATTTCTTAGGAATATTTTTACGCGTATAAGATACGAATACGATAGATTATTGCCGAACGTGCCCCCTCAGTTTCAAAATCCAGAAATCCTATTGGCTGATTCCAATGTAAGGTTAATGATTACACTCGAATTGACCAATGAGGTTATAGGGAAACTGAGGTGACACGTTCGGCAAAAATCTATAGTGGTTTGATGTACTAGAAAAAGTTTGCAAAATTTGACTATTTTTAAAATGATGTTTATATTTTTCGTCTCTCAAAGTTATATTTAAGAAATATAGCACGTGCGGACAAAATTATCTGAACAATTAATATTTTAAAAATCTAACGTAGCTATTTGATTTCTTAAAATAATCATGTATATTTCTTATTTCAGTCGTTATCCAGTCTAGCGGTGGTCTAAGCAAAGACGAAATCGAAAACATGGTTAAGAACGCCGAACAATATGCTAAGGAAGACAAGATAAAGAAGGAAAGAGTCGAAGCTGTGAACCAAGCTGAAGGCATTGTTCACGACACTGAAGCTAAGATGGAAGAATTCAAAGCTCAGCTCCCACAAGACGAGGTATGTTTTGGAACTTACATTGAATATACTTAATCTTTTTAAACTATAGTAACGAAAAATGTATATTTGCAGTGTGATAAGCTTAGAGAACAAGTCTCTAAAATGAAGGACACTTTGGCTAAGAAAGACGATACGGACCCTGAGGAAATTAAGAAACAAACGAACGAACTGCAACAGGCTAGCTTGAAGCTGTTCGAGATGGCATACAAGAAGGTAAGAGTCGTTTATCATATCAATATCATATATACATGTTTATTTTTTAACTTTAACTGTATTCAAAATAACATTCTTTTTTATTTATTATAAATGAAAATGATTTTTATGATCTTATTTACTATGATGTCAATATTTTTCGTCTCTCAAAGTTGCACAAATGTGTGTAATATATGTGGACAAAATTAACTGAGTTAACATATTATGAAAAAATTGTTTTAAAAGAACTATGTTTATTTCAGCTTGTTTTTATTATAATGTTTTAAATACCAAAATTAATATTTACAGATGGCTGCTGAGCGTGAAGGCCAACAGCAACAAACTCAAGAACAACCTGAAAGCGAAGAAAAGAAGAAAGAAGAGAAGAATTAAATGTAATTATAGTTTGGTATAAATTATGTAATTTGTATTTAAGATTGTTAATATTAATAAAATTGTATATTTTTGTTATAAAAGTGCTCGAATTACTAAAATAATTTTAATTTCTTCAATTTCTTTTTAAGAATTGGACATCCATCTTGTTTGGAGAGCTGGCATGTCACTTAAGGGAGTTCTATCGGTGAAAGAATTGACACACCGAATATTCTAAAATTGGTGTACTATTCGAAATAGTTGTAAAAATGACCCAGTTAAAATTTCAGAAGCCGAGCGAGCTTGTAAAAAAGATATAGAAGTTTTTATTTATTGCTGATTAGCACGGGTTCTTATGGAAAATCGTAATTTCGCCGTATACATCAAGGAGCGCGGGAGCGCTCCGAAGGCAAGTAACGGTCGAGGAGTGAGCTCGTGCCTTATATTCTTTGATATGAGACCGCGAAAACTTTAAGTTTACTTACTACAACAGATGTTTTTCAAAATATTTGTAATGCAAGACAAATATTCAACGAACATTTACCTCTTCCAACGATTATGATTGCGAGCATTTAGGCACTACAAAAAAAAAATAAATACTAAAGTATTACGTTTCTCACGACTTGACCATCACGTGTCACTCGTGGCAACGCTGCATTTTAAGGTTAGAACGGGCGCGTTTTAAAACGACCGCTACTCGAAAAATTGTTTACATGGCATTACTTGTTATCATTTTATGTAAATTAGATAAATAATTACACAATTATAAATAAATAATGAGTGCAAGGAAGAAATAGTGTATTTCTGTATATTTGTATTAAATTTAATTATGAAAATTTCTTATTTAATGCAGTTGGAAAGTAATAAAATCAATCACATAAAAATTATTTTGTTTAAGTTTATTTATTTTCATATTATAATAACTTTTGTATCTTGTATTAATAATACTGCAATCTAAGAGCGTATCAGATTTTATACGTCTAATGCCTAGCATATACAAATATATTTTACTAATCACATTTTTTAGAATCTTCACTAGAATCACATTTGATATAATTTATAACAATGATTAACACTTTAAATAATGAAATGTAAACTTTGAAACAAGTTTTAAATGTAATAAATACGTATGATAAATATATAATTTTTATGAATATTGAGAACATGAATCAAACTTAGTTATGCTAATAATAAATTAATAAATATTAAATATTTTGAATATAAGCATGTAATGCCTTTTTGGTAACTTCATTTGGTTTTCTTTTGTAAATAATCTTAAATTGTTTGCGCTACTTTTCAGGACTTACGTTAATCACGCCGTTTTTATTCTCGCCTAAAGCATTGCAAATCCCCTCAAATTTATGGTCATCGTACGTTTTCAAAATCATCGTATATGATATATCAGCAGCTATTATTTTTTTTCTTATATCACGCGATGTACATTCCTTCAAAGCATCTAATTTTTTTAGAGTAGTTGGTAAATTCCTTGTAAATAATTCTCTTTTCTCAGCTTCATTCCACTTAAAACTGTGTATTTAACATGACTAAAATAACTTTTTTTAACAAAATGTCCATATTTTAGAAACAGCGCAAACAATTATTGATTAAAAATCACTATCTTTTTTTCTTAACCGATTTTTATTTTCAAGGTCTCATTTCGTTTCGTAAGTAATTTCATGGCTGGAATATTCTTTGACTCGCGTCGTACCGATAGAACTCCCTTAAACCGTCATCCCGCCAACACTCATTAGTGAAATTTTACTTTTGTTGAAATTTTTAATACTTGATTATTTCTTGATAAGTTGATCAGAGAGTGTTGGAAAAAGTAGGGATTACCGATCACTACGTTAATGATCAAAGATCACTGATTTCAGTTTTATAAATTATAATTGTGTTGAAAGCGGAGCTTTCGCAATTATCACCTATTCGAAATATAATTTTCGATTGCCAATTTTACGCGCTGGCTCAAGTTGACAATTAAATATTGTTTTAATTTGAAGTAAAACGAAATTTGTATATTAGGTCAGAAAGCTTGAAAGTTCTTTATTATACGGTTTTATTTTCTTTCATTGCTTATATTTTTTCTCATTCATAGACACTGCAAATAAAATAAATAATTATAAACTTCAACCAACTAAGCACTTTGCAGTTTCAATTACAACCAAAGTTTGTCGTATACTCCTCTTAAATTAAGAGGAGATAGCATAAGTAAGTTACATATATTATGTAATAAAGTGAATTGGACAAGGTTTCTGACTTAGGTTACTCGAATAAAAGTCAATCATACTTAACTGGCTGAAACACATTCATTTAAGTATCGCTAATTTAGAATGTTGATAAAGGAAATAGGAAGAAGCGATATGTAAATTGTGTGCATATGTGATTGCGAGCTTTATGAACGATTGCCCAAACTCTCAGAGTTTGTATGATATCAATAATAATATAATTATTAAACTATTTTCGTTGTCAGATTGAAAAGTTAAAAAATTTAATACATATATTAAATTCCGATGTTTCGGATTATTATCGCTGCTATTTTGTAATAAAATAGTTATCACGCATTTTTTTTTCAACAGCGGTTGTATGTTTGCAAACAGTGAAAATGTGAATTGAAGTGGATGAAAGTGAGATATAGAATGAATTTTGTAGAGAAGATAAAATTATTTAGTATAAGTCACACGAAAATTATATATGTAGATTAATATAAGTAATAATATGTTAAAACCAATGTAACTGTATACTGATCCAAATTTTTTATTTGAAAAATCATCGCCCCCAGTTGTACTTTATATGTTTCTGCTGTGTTTGTTCAATAAAATATTTGAAAATCTTTAAATTTTCTTATTTATTTATTGGGATTTAAATAACTAACCGCTACGACCAAAATAACTAGAATACCTAATCTTACCTTTAAATTATTTGAAAATGTTTGTATTGTAATTTTTACTTTTTATACTATTTTTATTATTATATAATGGGTTGAGTGACTTAATTCAATTTCATAAAATCTAAATGAATTCTTTTTTTTAGTATACGTAGGAATTTTAGTATACGTAGGAATAGTCGACGACAGCTCGTGGCTTTATTTTTTTCATTCTAATAAAATTTTGATTTTAAAAATATAAGGCTCTCCCGAGAAGCGGTCGTGGCTAAAAAGAAACACTTTTTTTATTAGTTTGTTCATCTAAACATTAGTACAAGGTGAAATAAAGTATTATAGTATTTTAATAGAAAGCGCTATTAAGTAGATGCCGAAATTTTTTGCAATTCTAAACAGTTTCTATGTCTCCATTACGGAGGAGAAAGAACCAACGTGTCTATGGTGCATTTTCTCTAGTGCTAATTGCTACTCTTAAATGGATTCGTGTTGAACTTGAAACTTCTAAGAGAATGTTGACCAAACTACGAAAAACTGACAAGTTCTTTGTTACTGCGTCTTGTATTTTGAATTAATTTTCTAGGTTGAAACTTTATACATCAAGTTTTAAAACAAAAAGTTTTTGCTTTTACTTTCTTGCGGCAAATTCATACATTTTGAAGTTTTATAAGTTTGTAGGTTTAGTGGACGTCAACGAACGAAAAAATGAGACAAAATTTTATTTTTTTTCCGAGAGGTTTTATTACTCTCCCTTCTAGTGCTATAATACAGTGATTGTGTGTTTAACGTAAAGTTTAAATAATTTAAATAACAGAGACGTCCACTAAACCTACAAACTTAAGCTAATTTACGAACATTTCCTTCGAATTAAGTTCCTTAATATCCTCATTATTTTCACGAGAGAAATATTTATGAATAATTTATAATACACAATTTGATATTTCGATCACTAAACTTATTTGTATCGCAAGCAGTGAAAGTGAAGAATGGAAACAAGTGCAAGTAGATCTATAGAAGCTGACGATGACTACTTCTTTTGTCATGAACCGGTTTTGAGGGTTTCATTATGTGAACATGGATCTAACAAGTAGTAGGTATATACACTATACTATCTGGATTTCTCACTTAATTGGTTCAAAATAAAGCTCAGTCTTTTGATATAATTTACGTTTCTGGCTTCAGATTAAGACTAATTCAATGTAAGTTATATATAAATTTACAGTGCAAAAAATTAAGAAAATATAAAAAATTATCTATATTGTTCTTTGCTATAAAAAATGTTTACGTATAATACTACTGATTATATGTTTAACCAATTACTTATTTAATAGTTTTTACCTTTTCAACATGTTCATCTAATAATAAGGATATTGTACTTTAATCGACTATTCTGAGCCAAACCTTTATCTAATATTTTTCTCTGAATGATAAATAAATTATATGAATTTGAAAATAATAATTATTATATATTAATTTTTAGAGGCCCGGGATTTAAGATTTCCGAACATCCTTGAAAATTATCCAAAGGCTATAGCCGGATAAGGGGGTCAAAAATGCTCTGTCACGAATTTATTTCCGAGCCCGACTAACTTAAAGGTTTTAAAAAATATGAAACTCTGCCAAAAAATATGAAACTCTGGCAAATTTCATCCCGCTAACTTCAAAAATAAACCAGAAATTCTAATTTTTCGTTTTTCAAATTTCGACGAATCGGGATCATTTTTTTTTAATCAAAAGATCTTTTTAACGTGCATGTAATGGAATCAAAATTGATTCTTTTAGCGGAAAATTGAAAAAGTTACAAAAGTTTTAAATTTTTAATTCAATTTTTTATAAACTTTTTGGGTAGACACCACTCTGAAAAAAATTTGTTTTACATTTTTATTTACTAAAAAAATGCCCTGAATTTTTCAGATTTTTTAAAACAATCAATTATACTTTAGAAAATTAAAAACTCGCTCTTTTTACCGATTTCTGGGATTTTTTCCTGTGAAAGGCTTAGTACAGCGTCGCAAAATATCTTTCCGTATTTCTTTCTCATTCAGAAAAGCACCATGACCATTTTTAAACGTTTTAAAGAGCTGAGCATTATTTAAAAATGTATCCTAATAGTAGTAGGATACATTTCGCCACGAGGGCCCAAAAGAGGTGATTTGCGCCCTAGGGCGCAAAATGGGTATATTTTTGTGTTTAATTTTGCGCCCGAGGGCTCGAACAGTATACGAACCAGGGGCGCAAGGAGATTCACGCTCTCATCTCTATTGTCGCCTGAGCGAAGCAACAAACTCATCTCGGTCGTGAATCACCCACTTTGCGCCCTGGGTGGGTAATATATTATTATCGATATTCTATTACAGAAGAAAATCTATAAAAATTCAGTAGCTCGCATCTTTCTGGCTAATAATTATGACAAAACAAACCTTCTCTAAGGTTCTCCATAGTATTTCACAAGAAAAAATTATGAAACGGTCAAAAATAAAGTTTTTGAACCTCTGGGCGCAAACTTCGACTTTTGATACCTGTTTAGCGTAAGCAATGTACAGACTTTGCGCTTTACGGCACACCGGCCACTTTGCGCTTGCTTAATATGCATTAATAGTCGATTTTGCTGCCTAGGTTTAAAATAGGACACTACGTAAAAAGAGCATAAAGTATTCTCGCCCTCATTGCTATTTGTCGCCCGAGCGAACAGAAAGCTGGGCTCGGTCGCGAATCACCCCCTTTGGGCCTTAGTGGCGTAATGTACTACTATTTTACATTTTTCATTGCGGTTCAGCTTCTTTAAAACGTTTAAAAATAATATAATATAAGCACTTTTTTCTAAAAATTAAAAATGAATTCGTACTTGACTTTTTCTATGTTTGTAAATGTTACGAATTGTGCGAGAAATAGGCTTTGTGTCTTCTTATCTCTGTAACCCCCTTCCTTTCTGTTCCCTTACTTATTTTATATTGTTTAAAATTCCTAAACGTGCACTGTACAACGTACATTGCCTTATAAATTGGAAGAAAAATTAGAACACTCAAGAAGTGATACTATATAAATTTCTATAAACAAATGTTGTATTATTAAAAGGTTAAAATTATAGTGTTTTGTAGATTTAATATTGTTCGTTAGGTATAATTTCCTAATGTATATAAATACTTGGAAATTAATTGAAGATATAATATTTCCGGTTCTCACATCGAAGTAATACAAACTCATTTGATTTCTGAAGTCAAATTAATGTGCTTTTGCTGCAATCGGAGAATATTCAATGAATCGCGATCGTAAGTACGCACGAGTGGATCAGTTATATGTCTGTCTACTATTCAGCATTTAGATGATTGAAGTGAAACGTCTTTGATTAGTTTTTGCAAGCATCTTAAAATTTTGAAAGCGCTAGGAAGTAAGCGAAAACAATGAATAAAATTAAATCTAGGCAATTTTATTATAGTATAGTACACAACAGTATAAGTATCTTGAGTACAATTCTTTTAAATAATAGTTTAACAAAAGTTCGATTGTCGTATTTGTGTACCAAGATATCTAAATACATAATTTCATTCTTTTAAGATTTAAAAATTTTGTTTTGTAATAATATAGATACTATAGTGATTATGTACTAAATAATTATGTAGACTCTCCATCGCCAAAAGTTCAGAGAGTTAGAACTTGACATAACAGACGACCGTTAGATGATTTTTAAATTAAAACCGTGTTCGCGAGAAAGTAAAATTAAAGGATGTGATAGCGGCCGGTAATTTGAAGGTAATGACCGGACCGCCATCAAGGGAAAAAAAATTCAAAGGTGGAGTAGCTCACGTCATTATAAGAAACCCTGTAACGAAGAGCTTTTTTCAATCGACGAATTACATTTATCATGACTTTCTAAAGAGTGTTCGAATAGGAAGTATGTTTCACCACTCCACGGCTCTTTTTCGACAGTCTAATAACTTCAAATCTCGTCCGATAATTTGTGAAGTATCTTGTTGAAACAGCACTTATTTAGTTATTCCAACCCACTCACACAGCGTATAATTAAATTTTTTGAATGCGCGCCATTCACTCCTCCTACGAGTATTATTTTTTCAGTTTTTTGAGATCAACATTTTCCTATTTTGAAAGTGAATGCCTGTACACGCCAAAGTAATTTGACTAAAATTATTGTGAATACATTGTAGTGCAAAATTATTTTGTTTAGGCTATTATTTGTAACCTTTTTCAATTGAGGATAAGAAAGAGTTCTACCTTATTCAACTTTTCGTGGGTATTGGAGTTGAAAATAAATTAGTTCTATTTTCAACATCTGTGGTAACTTTTTGTATACAAAGTTAAAAATTCTGGCTATGATTTACCTTCCATGTACATATAATATATATTCCAATATTTTTCAAACGTTTTAGCTGATTTGAGAAGTGATGTATGCGTAAGATGTGAAACAGCGTTTGAAAAACTAGCCGTAAATCATACTATGTCTCTTCTTTCTCCAGTAATTATTACAGTTATTAATGAATATAAAAATTATTCATTATAATAAACCAATCATAAATGTATAATATTCTAGAAAAATAAAGAATCCTAAAGAATTAATTATTAATTATTATCTATGATTAAATACAATGCATTTTTGAAAGACATTATTCTCTAAAAAGTAAGTTTCTTTTGTTGCATGTAAGATGTAATTTTCTTTAGCTACTTTTAACTATTTTTGAAAACAAAACCATGGAGAATTTATGTATATATATTGTCAAATATATGAACTATTCCTTTCATCCTCTGTTTAGTAAAATCAATTACTGCTAGGTATTGGATAAAATTTTATGGAGTACCGTTAAGAGCAGTTTAATACCCCCTCACTGCTAATATATTATTGTGACTGTTACGATCCATTTTATTATCATGAAAAATGTCATTAAACTAATAAGTTAAACGAAATTACGGTAATTCATTTTAATTACACCGTAACACCGCACGTAAATCAGCACGGCGAATGAAAAATCGCTAATAACTTCACGGTAAATTGTTACGTCAATTTTATCGTTCCACATTCGCGTGCGTTTGTGTATGTGTGCGAGTGTGTCTGTGTGTGTTTGTACACAGAGAGCCACTCGATAACTGAACGAAGCCGTAATTCAGAAATTATTACCCGCGGTAATTGACCCTGCGCATGCCCCATAAGAAGGACAAAAAGTCAATTCGCTCGCTCGCTCGCTCGCGCGATCCTTTCAATCTTCCGAAATCCTTTCACCCGCGTCTGCGATTACTTACAGATAAGTTGGAAGTGCTTTCGCCGAAAATTTTTCTAGCTACCCGGAAATCGGCCTCGCCCCGGACACAATACACGGAAGCAGCGGGAAACTTCTTTTTTTCTCCCGAGCTCTTTACCTGTCGGCAGTCTGTCCATTGTTTGTTCTCTTTTCCCTCCCTCTCTCTTTCTCTCTCTCTCTCTCTCTCCGAGAGGATACGCTTACTTTGCCATCAGCATGTGTAAGTAATGAAAAGATCGGTCCGAAATGACTTTGCTCAAGTTTCCCGCGGCTGGCGCGCGCGCACCGTCGATTGTGTTTGCATGACAAATTATCATTTATTGAGGATGCAGATTTTCTCGCGGTATTTTTTCCAGCTACAATAGATAGAGATATTTTCCGTGACGTTTAACTTTTTTTCAATAGCCATTTATGGAAGTCGGAGATTATCTGGACTTCATAAACGGATAATAAGAGTCATTATAGGAGGTAAATATATAACATATATAACTATATCATTGTCTGGTTTCGTTTAAAAGCTGCGAAAAAAATGAAATGTGAAAGTAATGTCATATAAAAATCTGTAACGCAGTAGCGATAGGTTTTAGCAGGTTTTAGACTGGTGGCCAAACAAAGGGGGCGTGCAAGATGATCTTTTTGCTGCGGACAGTAGAAACGGAAACCAACGTTATGAAATGTAAATTACTCGCGAGCGAGTATGTGTAAATTTTTGTAAAAGTGAATTTGGTACCTAATAATATATAAGTTTGGTTATTTACGACACTTTCGTAAACTGAAAAAGCTTTAACTTATACAGTATGCATGTATGGAATAAAGTATTTATATATCATTTCGCACGTGTTTACAAGGTATATATGTAAGTTTGATGTCAGTTGGTCAAGTTACAGTATAGTAGTAGTATTTTCAACTTTATTGCTGATTTTTGTGTTTAAATGAGATGAAGCAAATATTATTTAACGCAACTTTGAACAAATTATTAACTTATGAAAAGTACGTAGGAGTTTTAAAAAATGAAGCTCAGTAGTTTCGCTTTACATAGCTCTATATTCTTAAGGTATGAATTATAAGTATTCATAATTATCTATTAGTCAATACTATCTCTATACTTATTTATTATAATTTTACAAACCAATATTTACAACAGAAATCACCAAAAAAGGAAATACACGTAGGCATGCAAAAAATATGCACGAGAAATATATTTACATAAATCTTATGATAGTTTATTATTGTATAATTTTATATTAGTACCATAAATCTAAAATTTTATTTACCATGATACATACAATTAATTAAAACGTAAAGATAACATGTTTCACCATGAAATTGTTCATAAAAACATAATATCTCATATCCTAGAAATACCGGACTGAGATCAACCCAAGAATATCGGGTTTCATTTTCGGATACCATATCGCAATCGAAGACAAATGTATTTTTGAAAGCTTCTTCAGATAAAATTATAGTAAGATAGACTATTATTAATGAGTGGTCCATCGCTATTATCTTCAATATTGTTCAACAGTTCGTCAGTGGTATATGGCTTAAAGTTATTATCTGACTTCGATCGTTGTTCAAAGCAACAGAAAAATAAAGACTTTCGCATGTGCTTTCTCAATTTCGATAGTGGTCGTTGAATATTGTCATATATTTTGCTCGTTGGCTACATGCAGTGCCAAATTTCGTGCCTTATTTAAAATCTATTGTACATTATATATAAAAACGAATTTTCCCCTTATTAAAAAGTGCGTATAATATAGCTTCAAATTTAAAAGATCATTCTTTCACCTATAGTTAAGCTCAAATGCTGCAAATCCAATCGTTGCAGGTACAAATCATTGAAATTAAAAAAACAAAATGAACATAATCAACAATCGTGCCGTGTTGCTACCCTAAAACTGAAGCTGACGTTTCCGAAGCTGTCCAATAACCGAGCCACAGATCGCCCAACGAACCTGGCAGCGCGCAAAAAGGAGGATCGGGCGCATGAACAATGCAGCCCTCCTCCCCGTATAACTCTCTCGCTCTCTCTCTCCCACATGTGTCAGCGCGATATCCCTCTCGGACGATCCTCGCGTGGTCGATCGCTCGAGGCGGGCGGTTCAACGAACCGCCGCTGCAACGGCGCGGGGGGAGGAAAAAAACGACACCGCGGGCCCGTAGCCGGCGATCGGTGAAGGCGATCTTACACAAAGTCGGAAGTAAGCGGGCTTTCTTTCGCGCGCTCGCGTGCTCGTCGAAGGAGGCGAGCGCTCTCGCTCTCCACGCTTAGTGAAGGTCCCCGTATATAAGCCGCACTGACCGCTCTGCTATTTCCAGTTTCTTTCCTCGACGCCGCTCGGAATTCCAGAGAAGAGACGGCCACATCGCCATCCCCTCTTCTTATTGTTGTCGTTGTTGTTGTTGTTGTTATTGTTGTTGCCGTTGTTGTTGTGTGCCTCTTTTATTGACAGATCGACGAGGATGTTGCGAATAGTAAGGATCCTCCTTTTGGACAGGGAGACACCTGTTTCTTTAGGGAGTTATTTATAAAAAGAAACATGCCAATATGTCTCGAAATGAAGTCTAAGAACATTGCTAGATTTGATACTTTGACTGCTCTAATATTGGCAGAATTAATTAACGTCATGTTGTTAATCTGTTTTTAAATTTAAATGAATTTAATATGTAAATAAAATAATTCGCACGCGCGCAAAACTTTTTAGTTTTCTTAAACGTATTGCTGAAAGCTTTGCCAACCGGAGTGGATTGGTGATTTTAATTATACTAATTTTTCAAGTTATTGTTGACCTTACAATTTCATATTCATTTGATATTTCATAATTCAATTTGATAATGCTGACAATAATAATAATTAGAAGTTATCATTATAACTCGTATATGAGTTAAGGTCTCCAAATTAACATATAAGGATAAAATTAACTCTTATTTTTTACTTTTACACGATAGACTAGATAACGCGTATTATATATAAAAGCTTTTGGTTAAACATAAAGATATTGTTTATTCTACTAATCCCCAAAATTGTCTTATAAATTAAACCTCGTACATTTTGTACGAATAAGATTTTTTATCGAATAAAGGGGAATGCGATTTTGCAGTTGTTACTGGCGGCCTCCTTGGCCGTGACGACGACGCAGGCTGGACATCAGCCGTGGTCGTCGTACGGCAACGCGCCGCTCTATCCGATCCATCCGAAGCTGATCTCGCAATCGGTGCAACTGAACGAGATACCGACCAAAATCATCAGGATCACCAAGACAGTCGCCGTCAAGGTCCCAGTGCCGTATCCTGTTAAGGTCAGTGCCATCGTCGTCGTTGAGCGATCTCTTGTGTAGAGCCTTTTTACCCCCTTGATCGATTCGCTCCGCGCGTTATATGCCGTTCCGCAGTGCTGCAGGTCTTGGTTTATCTTTTTTTTTTTTTTATTGCACGCCGTCTGGAATTTCGAGGGTCTTTTTGTGGTGCCCTGCAATTATAGTTTGTGTAACATTATTGGCTGAAGTGTTAAGATAACTTTAAATTCTGTAATACTTTAGTGTGAGGGTAAAATGCTTGATATTGAAATACGTGGTATGGATGTATTAGTTAAATTTGAATTGAAATAATATTTAATTATTAAGATAATTTTATGGATATATAATATAGGTCTGATTATGAAATATTTTCCAATGAATTGTTCTCATATTGCAAGGTGAGAAATAATATAGTATAATAGACAAGTATTTCAAGTAAGATAACAAAATTTCAGTACACATAAGGTAGATATCCTTAATAATTTGAAAAATGATTCAATAATTTTTTTTTTCACTTTCGCTTCAATTGTAATTTGGAAAACTCATTTCCAATTTTGTAAAATTTCATTAAGAGGTATTGTGGGACGAATTAACAAATTTTCAAAACCTGGGAAGTTAGAGGCAATTGTTTATCAAGTTCTATACGACTTCGTACAAGATTAATTATTATGATTGTTAAGCAAAGAATGTCTAAATAGAAACTCTTCACAACTGTAACACATATTAATATTTAATTGACACATAGATAATATTATAATATAATAAAATTATTATATGTTTAGTTGTAGAAATATATACATTTTATTAGTTTGATACAGACTTAATGAGATAAGGCAGTGTAAACTCATTCAGTTTCTATCATAATATCTTCGACAAGTAT
Source organism: Torymus sinensis (assembly GCA_030522985.1). Classification (NCBI taxonomy): domain Eukaryota; kingdom Metazoa; phylum Arthropoda; class Insecta; order Hymenoptera; family Torymidae; genus Torymus; species Torymus sinensis. Next base: position 6,580 of record JAPYZP010000586.1, on the reverse strand, counting down.
TTAGTCTATTTTTTTTTAATTTGAGACCACACAACTTCTTCATACTTGATTCAAGTAAAACTTGTTTAAAATAATCGTCTCATGACCTTATAAACCTTCGATTATCTCTCGTTTTTAAAGCTTTCCCACGTGAAAATGTCGACTCGCTCACAAACTATTATCCGAGAATGTAGACCTATAATGCCAAATCGAATCGACATTTGTAGTTGATGGGTTCTTTCTCTTCAATGTAATAAAGAGAGAGTAACTAGATAATTTTTTCAAACTTTTGCTAATACTTGAAAGTTAATCGATAATGTTTCTGTTTTTAAATGTAGCATGTCTAACTGAGACATTTATTTTCATATTGTTTATCTTTTATGTATATATTAAATATATGTTCTTAGAGAGCAGAAGTATATGTTTCTACAATGATTCTATAAAATCAACTAACTCTATTGAAATTCTTTCCTAGTATATCACAATATTTATTCGTGATGACGAAAAAAGGCAAATGAGTTCTTGATTGTTTCAAGAATGCACATCTCTTTTTGTTCGATAGATTAAGTTACTATATCGTCGTCCCCATAACAATCACTTGCATTCCTGCCGGTTTAGCTAAATTGCATAAGCCCAGAAGCAAATTCCACGGGGTCGCCTCGACAGTGCACGCGCCGTATCCGCACTTCCTGCACAATCGCAAGTCGCACATATAAAGAGATAATCGACCAGTCAGTCCGGCAATCAGCGTAACGCGTCTCACTTCCTCTGGCCCGCTCTTAGGTACCGCATCACATACCCGTGCCGGTGCCGGTGAACCACCCGGTCGCCGTGCCCGTGCCGCAGATAGTGAAAGTTCCGCATCACGTGGCGGTGGAAGTGGAGAGGCCGGTACCGGTGGAGCTTCCTCAGCAGGTGCCGCTCTATCTGGCCAAGCCGGTGCCCCTGCCCCACCCGGTGCCTGTGCCCCAGCCCGTGGTCATCAACAGGCCCGTCTACTACCCAGTGCCCCACCCGGTGCCCTATCCAGCCTACCACGAGGAGCAGCACGGAGGAGGCCATCCGGTGAGTATTCTTAGACAGAAATGCCAACTAGATCGCTTTCTCCTCGCGTGAGCCGCGAGCCGAGTTTCCAGACAATCGAGCTTTTGCCTCGGAGGCGTGAGTTTTCCGTTTCCGGGGCGAGACGCTGTATTTGTAAGGCGGATGTGTGTTGAGGCGTTAATTAATAGCGAGAGGGCGCCCGTGATCCGCATACGAAGTCAGCTGATTATAGAGAGAAAAATCGGTATAGTAATTAGTCGACGAGATAAAGACTCAACTACTTTGGCTTTCATAGAGAGACAGCTTTGTGAATCCTTGTCGATGTTTCCGAGGTTCCTTAAAAGAACAATGAAAGAAGATATCGTGCTGATATTTTATAGTTCTGTAAAGTCTACTCTTCAGAATTTGCTGGCTTGTGAAAATTTTATTTTTTATACCCGTCTTACTATTAGAGAGAAAATGTATAAAAATAATTAATTTAAAGAAAAATCATTACCCGAAATAAAAAAAAATTTCTTTCAGATATGTATTTTCAAAATAAATTAAAAACACAAGTACATTTCTCAGGAAGTATAATTTGCTTTTGATCGATGTCTTTTAATTTAATCCTTGAGCAATTTGGCAGGAACAAACCCGATTTTAAACTATACCCCTTTTTATTACGTTTAAAAAAGAAAGGATTATGCGCAATTCAAATGAAATGAAATTGTTTGCAAATTTAAAACTGCTTTGACGATATCCGAATTATGAACATAAATTTGTAAATGTATAATGACCGAAGTAAAGGGTAGATTGTTATAATTCAAGGTTCCATTTTATTACAGTTTCATGTTTAGCAGACTTGAAATCAATTTGGTAATTTTTTTCTAAAATATATGACACGATTGAATTTTTGTAACTTTACAGCATCGTCATCCATGGAGCCATTTTTCCTCATTCTTTTCATTCCCGCAGCAAGTACGAATAATTTTTACATATTAACTAATAAGGAATGAAAATAACTTCTAATAATTTTTTGAAGATCTATGAGTTTGCAAACAATTTTTAACCACTCTATGTAATAATTTAACCCGCCTGAACTGTTTTTATTTGCATTTGACCGCTCATTATTAAACGATTACATTCATAAATTAATACTATAATAACACTCGAAAAATCATTAAAATTCTATAAGTTTACTACTAATTTATTGTATAACTTAATAATATTTATGTGACTTAAACTTTGATTGTAAGTGGCAAATTTTTTACAAAATGTTAATGTTCTCTTCACTACTTAATAACATGTCTTTCCAAAAGTCGTTACCCTCAGTTTTATATCCTGCCATTAAAGTAGGGTAGTACAGGAGGTTCATTTTAAGTGAATGAATTATTCAAAACAATAGATGAGTATTGTACGCTTTTTAAAGAAAACTGAAGGGCCACTTTGACGCACATTACGATCTACATCATAAGTGTTCGTTTAATTTTAAGAGAAAGTATAAAATGTGAAATCCATCATGAAATCTTCGTTCCTCATTAAAATTCTATCTGATACTCCTGTAAAAAGAAGAGTCATTCAAGCTAAAGTGTGTGGCGATTGTATCTTAAAAAAGGGCGCTATAACACTAAGTAATGTACCTATGTATTCTAAAAGAAGGTAGTTCCCCCAAAGGAATAACATTAGACATTTATGAATAATAATTTTATATTTCTTAAATATGTATGTATACATTAGAGAAAGCACAGCAGCGTATTAAAGTATGAGAATAGGTTTTGCTTCCCAAAGTCTTGTGTACGTCAAAAAGTTGTAATTTCTACATGATCTTTATTTTACTGTGCAATCGTCATTTTCACATAATTTCCGCACATTGGTGTTGTTAATATCTAAAAATGGCACCAAAAACAGCTGTGCGCAATAACGAATCTTATAAGAAACGTAAAAACCGAACTAATCATCAACGTTTGCATTCCAGCACGAGCACGGTAGCCTCCTATCCCGGACATCGGACTACGGTGCAGGCGATGTTGGAGGTGACGAGCACGGTGGGGATGAGAAAGAGGAGAGCCAGCAGATCGCGGCGAGCGAGAACACCGGCTACTTCCGTCCATCGCAGCCCGACTACGCTAACGCGCACATATGAGAAGCTTGCCGCCCGCGCCGCCTGACGATTTCCTTTTCGTGATAAAACTCCTCTCCCTCTCGCGTACGCGCATGCCGACGTTATTATTATTATTGGCACTCACAGTGGCCGTGTATAGCGACGGTGCTTACCACCGACACACCCCATCGCGGCAAACTTTTCACCAACAAACCGCAATCGGGTCAGCCGTAAAAACGATCTTCTCGTTATGACGCGCCGCGTGCTGTTGTCCATTGTAATTGCAATGCTCGATGCTTATAGGAAAAAAAAACGTGTGCCGTAAACGAAAAAATGTTTCGTTACCAGTGATTCAAGAGAGTGCGAAGAAAGTTCCAGCAGAGATGAATAGAGTTCCAGTACAGTATTCTATTAAAGGTATAACGATCTATTTTGTCGTGATGGGAGAAAAAAATGTGCACGACTTTTTTAACTACAGTCGAAAGTTTGCCATGGATCGTTTGTATTAATTGTTGTTTTTTTTTTGTTTTCGAATAATAGTTTATTTTTCGTCGAATTTTCTTCGAATCTATTTGTTTTTATTACGATGTTATGATTGTTGTTTACACATGTTAATATATTTTTGTACATAATGGTTTTTGTAATAAAATATTTACCAGAAACATTTATATGTTTTATTTCTACAATGCAGTTATATCTACATCTATACAGGAATTCATGTGAAAAACTGACCACAGAATTCGTTCTGAATTTAAGATATGATATGTATACCCTTTTATTATTATAATCAATCGAAATAAGGTCTCTTACTCATGAATTTTTCATTATGTTATCAATTCTTATCAATTCAATCGTCGATTTAAAATCTTTTTCGTTACTTTTATGAAACGAGCATGAGTACTGCAAAAAATAGGAGTAAAAATTAATGAGCTAAAACCTCTTCTAAACAATGTTACAACCAATGTAAATGTTATTATGACAACTATATCTTGTAGTGTAAATACTGTAACCCTAAAGTGACCGCGTAACCGATAGGGACTCCTCTCTCTCTCTCTCTCTCTCTCTCTCTCTCTCTCTCTCTCTCTCTCTCTCTCTCTCTCTCTCTCTCTCTCTCTCTCTCTCTCTCTCTCTCTCTCCACGGTACGCCTCCATAACGCAACCAGCTAGCGCGGAGCGTATGCAGTGCAGCAGTCCGCCCGAGAAAATTTATGTGCATCGCGCGCTCGCAAACTTTAATTGCGTGAAATACAGGCTTGCGCGCTGCTCTCGCCTGCACTCTTGCTCCGTATATAGATTTTAAGCTAAAACCTAAAGATTCCTGAAGCAGAAAGAGTGAGAGAGAGAGAGAGAGAGAGCACTTGCGACCGCTCCAGCATGGTGAACACCGTAAAAATTTGAACGAAAGGTAAAGAGCAACGTAGGAGGGGATAACATTTTACAAGTACCCAGGCGTGCGCACGCGCGAGTTACAATCGGGTTGTATCATTCCCATGATCAAATGTCGAGCGAGCGCGATTTACTCCCACGTTCTCGCCGCAGGTGGATCGCGCGCGCGTGATCGATTCGCCGAGATAGTGAAAAGCGTATGTGTAAGAGTATTGGGAGAACCGATGACCTATTGCGAAATAGGCTCTTGCGTGTGAGCTAGGATATAAGCTGAGGAGATGCAGGTAGTTAATAATATTGTGGCGTCCTTCCTTCTCGAGCTTTCATACAATTCTAATTTATGACTCATGCTGCGCTTAATGAGAGGGCTATACTGCCGTGCTAAGGAAGAAGCATGATAAGTCGCATTTTTGGTCATAAATGAGATTTCGGTACCATTGGAATCAAGGGAAGAGCTCTATTATTTAACAAAGTGAAAAACTACTAGTAATAATAATTGCGACGTTATAACGAATAAAATTTTATTATTTTATTCTTTAGTTTTTTCAAAGTAAATAGTAAATTGTCAATTTTTCCAATTAGAGTAAAATATACTTACTTCCTTAGCACGGCAGTATAATAGGTAGTAGTATTCATTGTTTTATGGAGATTTAATTTATGCGTATGTTTTGTACACGAACGCTATTGTACAATTGAATTTTTAATTATATTATTCATCAACTTATAAGTTTGCAAAAACAAAGATGTACATAAGAAAACTTAAATTAACGTGCCATAGTGTTATCATAATTATAAATTTATAAATAACCAAAAATATGCAGCACTTTGAGACGCAGTGGGTCACCGGCGACACACGTACATCCTAACGTGTACTAATTGTGTACGATAAATATCTAATTTATCTGACATTATCCATTCCTTACTTTCCTAAGAACCTACCAATAGTTAATAAACCACAATTAATTATGGAATTCAATAATTATTATTACTGAAAAATTAATAACAAAAAAATTAAATTTTCTATGAAATCTTCGCGCAATATTCGATCTATGGGTTTCATACAAACTACGTTACCAATGGTTTTTATGGGTTTTTACAAGCATTTCTGCATTTCAATCGGATCTTATAGGAATCTCCTGCTGCTGTCGATTCAGAGCGATTTGACGGGACCAGGCAAACATAGTCTTGCTAGAAGAGTCAATATTTGAATCGTTTTTAATGGGATCCTATGGGTTTTATACAAACTACGTTTCTATTGGTTATTATGGGTTTTTACAAGCATTTCTGCATTTCAATCGGATCTTATAGGGGGGGAGCGGGTCCAAAGTTTAGACGACTCACTTGAAAATTGAAGTCAACTATAGACGTTCTCGGTTTCGACACAAGGTACCTCAGATTGTGCAAAATTTCGAAATTATAAATTATGAAAATCTTATTTTCGAATGAAAAAATTGACCTACTGTCCAAAATATCGGATTTCATTAATAGAATTTGATGGGTTTCCATTCTCTAAACATATCTTCAACTTTACACACATCATGCAATACATGCCGAGGGACAGTATATCAAGTTTCGGATCTATATGATCAGCAAGTGTGGAGATATTGCAATTTTTATGCTTATTCACGAATTTTTCAAGAAACAAAAGTCATTTTCTCCAAACTGGCTGATTGAGTAGATCTGAAACTTAATATACAATGCCTCAGCATCCATTGCATTGTGTGTGAACATTCTGATAAACTTTGAGCAAGGGTCAGGTGGTTTTAGAACTTGCAAGATATCGTATTTTCAAGTTAATATGAGATTATGCGATGTTGCGAGTTCCTTTAAATTAAAATTCCTTTTTTATAAAAGTTTATCACTCAGTTTTCAACAATGTAAATACATTAAATTTTTAGTAATCATGAAATTTATTTTCTTTAGAACAGAAGAAAAGCCAAGACGAAGTGTTATAAGGAAATTTAGAAATTACTGTGGATGATTGACCGGCGGTGATGGGTGTCGTTACAATTTCCTATAGTTCAAAGTTCCCGTTGTGAAAATTCCAATTGACTATTTTACCGACGATTATAATTGCCGAAATATATATTT